>JAJSRW010001985.1:7500-24783 GCA_022414725.1 Microglena sp. YARC | reverse complement strand
CACATACCACCACCATGACCATTACCCCACTCCACCATACCCTTTCCCCAACCATGACTCCATGCCCCACCCACCATTACCATTGCCCCCCACCATTACATTACATTAACATACATTACACATGTCCTAAAGCCTCTACTTGACACCCGCGAGTGTGTATGAACTCTCTGCTCTTACAATACAAACAAGAAAAGCACCCACAAAGCCAAAAAAAACCCACCAACCATTACATCAGTGGTGGTGTCGAGACAAACCAAACCAAACTCCCCAACCATCCGTTTGGATGCGCTATCGTATTAAACCCCTTAGAGCAGACCCAGATCTCAACCACCCTTACAAGGCGCGAGTAAGAAGCAACAAATTCTAATAAGTCTCAAGAAGAAAACAAAAGAAATACAAATACGGCTGCCACCTAATCCAGGCTTCCTGTCATGCTCTTCTACAAGTTAGAAATATATCGCTAGTTCTCCAAAAAAGACTTAGTCCATCCATCATAACAGGTTCTGAATGCTGAATCGCGCAGAATCCTCATCCATCCATACGCGTAAGTCCGTTATCCTCGATATGAATGACCTAATAACAATTATCTGGTAAACAGATTCGTAGTTTATAACGGAGCGCAATATCATATAAAAAAAATAGCGAGAAAACAGCTCTGGCACTCAAACAAAGCATTTCATCCCAGTTTTTTGGAACCCACACATTTACAGTTCTTCATTACGTAGAGTTCCCTCATTTCCACTCCACCCTCATTAACTTTCTTGTTCAGCCAAATGCGAAACCCATTCTCAAACTTGCTACGTTAAAACGAAAATCTCATCCTGCCTTATGTAAGGCGGAGTAAAGGTAATCTTACAAGCCATTCTCAACATTAGCTGTTTGGACTGCGACATTTATTCTCAGCTAATCTGACGTAGCGTTAAAACGCCAACCCTTCTCTCCCATCAGGAGTCTCTAACTGCGAATTCAGGGTGTCACGTGACCCTAAGGTACTCTAAAACCTCCATGACTCAAAAACTTCAGAACATCAATATACCCTCTCGACACGACAGCATCCGCACCAAAATGTGCGGCATTTTTTACCCCGACTGATTCCGACTATAGCGTATGGCTGGTAAAACGCACCAGTAACCGGATCGACCATTCTCCACCCACCAGAAACCATGCCCCACCCCACCAATCGACCATGCACTTCCTCAACCCACCTATATGACCATTTCCCCACTGGCATGCACCATTATGCCCACACCCAACCATGTACCAGCCCCACCAACATACCATGCCCTCACCATGACCATTTGCCTCACCCACCATCATGAACCAATTGCATCTTCCCCACCCATGCGACCAATATCCCCACCCCACCAATGACCATTGCCCCACCAACCATGACCATTGCCTCCACCTCCAATGATCTAGACCATTTACCCACCAGCACCAAAATTGCCCCACCCACCCATGACATTAGCCCACCACCATGAACCATTACTCCACCCACTCATGACCATTGCCCCACAATACCATTGCCCCACCCACCATGACCATCGCCCACCCACACCCAAATGACCATTGCACCCACCACCCATGACCAGTTGCCCCACCACCCATGACCATCATGCCCCACTATGACTAATGTAGCCCAACCCACCATGCACCATGCTCGCCCACCTTATACCCAATTGCCCCCACCCACCATGACCATTGCCCCACCATGACCATTGCCCCACCCACCATGACCATTGCCCCACCATGACCATTGCCCCACCCACCATGACCATTGCCCCACCCATGACCCATCCCACCCACCATGACCATTCCTCACCTATCATACCATGAAGCGTAGGGGCGAGCTGGGTCCGAGAAGGAAATGCGCGGGCGGTGAGCATGGAGCAACGGAGAAAAATAGTAGGGCCCTGGCGGCCCCTCGGAGGCTCGGCCCCGTGTTGGGTAACGATAACGATGGCTTCTTTCGAAGCTAGTTCAATTGCTCTAAATGCGGTTACATTTGTTTTCTATGAAACGTTGAAATATATTAAAAAGTATACTCATGCCAAGGGATTTACCAAACCGTGCAACAAGGCAGTGATATGCTTTTGCGAATTCGCAATGCCAAGAACTGTTACAGTTGTCTATTACATGATATTTTCATACTGAAAATAATATAATTAAAAAGCAACAAATATGCGATACATCCTCAGGGCCACACCATACTTCCAAGATCAATGTTTGAACCTTACGTACATATTCATGTCTTGAGGGGCAAAAAAGCAGTTCAGTGTGCACACAAACGCAGTTCGTGAATTCAAAATGCCACCTCACTCACATCTGCCTACCACATACTACCTACTCCACGCCTACACGTGTCCAAAAATCTATCCAACTCCAGTAACCTCAACAAATGATTCCAGGACAATAGAGTAAAATTGTTATTTAGACCTCGTAGCACCCACTCTTGACCAACCGTCTTACCAAAATGTGTGTTCAATCTTGCCCATAATGCAGTGTCCAATACCAAACCCACTCAAATATCCTACGTTGAACACATAAAGCGGTATTATCCACTAAAGATGAAGGCAAAATCACACGATAATATCCCGCCCCCGCAAACAGTCTAATATTGACTGCACACCCATTCCACCATCTTCACACGATGTGGAGTTGACCGTCACTATCGTCCAGGGAAAAGGGCCCAGCTTATTAGCACCCAAAGAACTCACATGATTACTTAAGGAAGGTCGGAAAGTGAAGCTAGCATGTAATCATGCTGCATATGTGAAATAATCGGATCTAACAATAGTGAAGCTGCTCATGAATATGTCTATATGTGAAATGAATGAGCTCGAAAACAAAAACCACCAACCACATGCTAATAACTGTAGGCACCACGCACACAAACACGTCGACCTGTGTTATCCATTTTTATAAAATCCACAGCCGCATACATAAACTCTTAATGACCAAATAGTTCAACATACACATCTGCCAGAAAACTAGTAAAACAAAACAATTTGTCTATGCCATCTGCGACGACGCCACATTGTGTGGATTAGGAGTGCTGCAGCAATCACACATCTGAATTGCCAAGACATGAGCCAGGCAAGTGAGCAGCTATTCAGACAGTGAATCTGAGTGCTACTCTGTGTAGTCTGCGCCTGGCTACAACGCACATGCATAAATATACCTCGCAGCTGCATAAGCCGACGATTAACACAAAGTTGCACAGCCAGCAGTGGTAATTGAACGCCATGCCAGGCTGCACCCATGCTTGCGTACAGCTAAACCGAACTAAGTGTTGTTTCCATGCAGTGCTGGTTTCTCCACTGACGTCAAATTGCATGTTCTGAAAGCCTAAACCTCATCGAGAGAATCCTGGAGCAAATACTTCGGTGCTCGCCGGTGCCGCCGGGTTCTGACTTCAGCAGAATCCCTACGTGCGACTTCAGCGGAATTAACAAACCTTCAACGGAGCGAGAGGGTCAGCCCTCCCCGCCTAAGTTTTGCATTCCGCTGACAGTCCACGTAAGGCATCCGCTGAAGTTCCACTCCGCCTTCAGCCGGTCAAAAAACCACTGTGCGACTTCAGCGGACATATCACAAAAATGTCAGCGGAACCCCACTGAAACAACTTCGTGCCACGGGACTTCAGCCGAACTTCAACGTGACGAAAGCTCCCACTGGAAAACACACCCCAAGAGTCCTTCTCCAATTCTGATTGACGGGCTTATTGACGGCGATCTGAGGAAATGACCGGGATTTTGAAAACAGCACACGATATCGCATAGGTCTGTCCCCAAACAAGGGGGACCGACCAACGGGAGGGTGGGGCTAGGCGCAGGCGGTTGTGGGCGATAGGCTGAAGTCTGTTGAGCTGGCTGGACTACAGCTTGAGCCTTGACGGGGGCGATCAATCCCCGCGGTAGTATTAGGGCGTGTTTCCAGTGGACCAACAGCCCCTTTCAACCTGTGTCGTAGTAGACCACCATCCAACCACTTCCCACGAGCACGCAACCACCGTTACACCCGCAACCCGTCCATACCCGACAGCCTTGCGGCACAAAAGGGGCGAACACACAAACACACCACTGCGACTCCACCTCACCCCCAACCCACCCCACCCCCCCGAAACCATAAGCATATCTCGAGAGACGAAAGAATTTACCCCCTTCCCCCCCTGCCATCCCCCCCCCCCCCTCCCTGCATGCGAACTCCATAACCGATGTGCCACATGCTCCTTCCCTGTCCTCCACTCCTCCTCGGTGTATGTATCGTGCCATTCAACACGACTTATATATTTTGAGAGCAAACCGAGAACGCACAGGCGGCTACACCGCCCCCTCTCTTCCCCACCCACCAATCACGCAAACTTCTCCACCCGAAAACCAGGACAACCTACCCCCCCTTGCTATCTCCACATTACCACACACCATCCTACCACGCCATCGTTACCACCTGCCACAACCCCTCCCCACGCCATACACCCACCCACTCAGCCTCCCCACTCCCTACACTTCCCTCGCATACTCGAACTAACACGCCTCCCATTCCCACACACTCCGCCACCGCACCGCTCCCACCCATACCCAGGTCTCCCTCACACCTCTCTGTCCATCCTCACTAACACCCGCCACTCCACCTCACTGCCCAATCCTCACCCCCTTTCCCCTGCCCTCGCCCACGCTCCTTCCTGCCGCCGATTATTCCCTGTCATTCCTAATCTTAGTACCACCCAACACCCCCCTCTCCCTCTCGACTCACATCTCCATTGCGCATCCAAACATACAGGCCTCTGCCCCTTCCCGACACTACCCCCTTGCCTCCCCACCTCCTGCTTCTGCACCCCTCCTTCTTTTTCACACATCTCCAGTTCAACCCGATCTCGACATCACACCCCCATCTTGCCAACTATACAGATCGGTCTCCCCCAGCCTCCACCCCTCCCGCCCCTACATACCAACCGCGCCTTCATATATCGCCCTAACGGATCCTACCTCGGCTCCATTTCCACATCCTGCCTCGACTGGCTCCATACCGCCTACCACGCCCACCGCATAACCCATCCCTTAAACTATGGTATTTTGTCCTCAGGGATCTTTCGAGGAAGATCTCGTCAACCTCCTCCTTCGCTACTCCCCACCCCCTACTCCCCCCACCAACCTCCCCTCCCTCCCCCGCCTCCTCCGAACACCTCGCCCTCCCTCCCGCCCTCCTCACTCCCTTCCTCGCCCATTTCCTACTCCATGTCCACTGTTTCTCCTCCCCCCTGGCCCCCTCACCTGCCCCCCTCTTTCCGCATCCTTACTACTCCAATGCACGTTTAGATAGTCTCTTCGGTGCTCCTCTACCGACAGTTTTTCCACGCAGTGGACCGGCTTTTCGTATGCCCACCCACCACACGACTCAACAACTCTCCTCCGCACCATCCGGTGGGCCATCTCTTCTGCCCTCAAAGACATCCCTACTTGGACCTTCCTCCTCCTCCTTTCTTGGCCTACCTCTCCTCTATCATATTGGCTCTCTCACCCCTCCGCCCGTATCCTCAGCACCTTCCCACGTAATTCCTTCCACTTTCAACCCCCCTGCTCCATGCACCCTGCCCTCCCTTTTGACTCCCCTTCCCTCCTAAATCGCTCACGCATTCACCTTGTTTGCATCGGTAACCATTCAGGCCTCTCTGCTCTAATCCCTCCTCCTTCCAACCGTCACATCCTTCCCTTACCCCCCACCTTTCCTCCCACCTTCTACCCCTCCCCACCCTTCCTCCAGATGCCCAAACCTGGGGCCCCCCTACAAAATTCCGCTCGCTCCCGGACCCTCGTCCTCACCCCCCACCCCTTCACTCCCCCACCCTCTGCCCTGCGATTCCCTCTTGCCTTCACCTTTTCCCCTCCAACAATCTCCCTTCTCACCTACCATCTCACATCTCCTACTACACGGACGGTTCTGCTGTCCCCGATCATAACGGCTCTACACACACTGGTGCCGCTTTCCTCCACACACCTTCTTCCTCTGTCCACCATATCCATCCTGGTGGAGTGGTGGTACTGCCGAGATCAACACCATCCTACGCGCAGAACTCTCAGGCATTCTTGCCGCCCTCCAGCACGCCGGCACACATCACCCTCTGGACCCCGTTCGCATCTACACAGACTCCCTCTCCAGTCTCCACCTTATCCGCCGCATCGTCTATCTTCCTATCAGCATAAATTGCGGTTCACTCAATCGTTTTATGTCTTGGTGACTACTTGTGTACTTCCTTAGAACTATAGCTACAGACAGTAACTCCTTTTCTGTCTGTACTGTGTCAGCTTCCCGTAGACTGTGTCATCCTTCATGACACGGTGACAGCTTCCTGTAGGCTGCGTCCCCTGGTCCCCTGACACGCGCTGTATAGCCTGTACCCTGATTAGGTTCCCGGCTTTCGCCCCTTCCACCGCTGGTGTCCTTTGTGGTTCCCCAGACGCTGTAAATCATTCTCATCTTCGTGTATAGATTGGCCCGTTTGACTCCGCGCCACTTCCGAGTATCTCTCCACTCTCGAAGTGTATAAGCTGATACAGTTTAAGGGCACACAATCTGCCATGTCCAAGTGTGGTCATAGAAGTCAAAAAAGAGGTTGGATATTACCCGTTGTTCCAATAGGGATAACTAGATAGTGAACAATTTCGCCTCTTTAGCGATTTACAATGGACTAGTGGTAGACCGGATCGCTAAAGAATGATGAGTCGGGGGTACGACTCCCCCTTCGTCATAGTGAACAAGATATCCAGCCGATTGGAGGCCATTCACTAGGCTAACATGCTGGGCATGTTTGGTGATAAACTTGGTAGCATGGTTGGTAGCAGTTCCAATTAGCTCTGTACTGCCCCGGACTCAATTCCAATTAAATCTGTACTGCCACGGACTCAATTCCAACTAACTATGTACTGCCAGTCTGCCACAGGACTCAATTCCAATTAACTCTGTACTGCCACAGACTCAATTCCGATTAACTCTGTACTGCCACGGGACTTAATTTCCATGAACTCTGTACAGCCACGGGACTCAATTATTCCAATTAACTCTGTATTGTCACGGACTAAATTTCAATTAACTCTGTACTGCAACGTCCAATTAACACTGTACAGCCACGGATTGGATTTATTCGTTTCATGATTCCAGCGTTACATGGACGCTGTACTGCCAACTGACTCAATTCCAATTACCTCTGTACTGCCACGGATTTCCAGTTAAGTCTCAAGTTACAAGTCCCCCCACGCGTCTCTCTCCCTCCTGGGACGTCTCCGGTGTGTGTGTGTGTGTGTGTGTGTTTTGGTGTGTGTGTGTGTGTGGGGGGGGGGGGGGCTTCGTTCGGGGGCCTCGTCGATTCCACACCATGCACCCCGCCATGCACCCCCATCACACCGCCACGTTTCATCGCCCGTCATCTTCTCCACCCATAAATGAACCTGGATAGCTACCACATCTTTTATAAGCGCCTCTCGTCTTATTTTAAACCACATTCAGCCTTGCATCGGTCCACTCGACCAGCCACTCAGTCGCAGCACCCACGCCTACGGGTCTGTCGCGCGCACTCGGGGCCCAAGCCACGCCAACTCGCGTCTACCTTTTGCCTGCCTGAATCCTGTACGGGAGGGGGCGAAAGCGAGAGGGGAGAGGTTGAGCAGGGGTCGAGAGAGATGCCACAAATGACCGGCCGGAAAAAGGGCGGAGCCGGTGGTGGTGGTGGCTCGGGACCAGGTGGAGGGGGGCGAGGCAACAAACAGGCCGCCCTGTTGGTCCCGAATTTATTTTGGTTTGCCATAACGGAGGAGGAGCTGCGGGAGTATGAGGGATTCGTCGGTCTGCCTGAGGTGGAATGTGTGGAGTTGAAGGACGCTAAGTCTGCAAGGTGTGGTATGGGTGTGCATGGGTGTATGGGTGTGTGAGTGCATTTGTGTGTGGGTGCAAATGTGCATGGGTGCGTGAGTGCATGGGTGTGTGGGTGCATAAGTGCATGGGTGTATGAGGGCATGGGTGTGTGGTTGCATGGGTGCAAGTGTGTGTGGGTGCATGGCTGTGTCATGGGTGTGCATGTGTATGTGGGTGCATGGGTGTGTGAGTGCATGGGTGTGTGAGTGCATAAGTGCATGGGTGCATGAGGGCATGGGTGTGTGGTTGCATGGGTGCAAGTGTGTGTGGGTGCATGTGTGTGGGTGTGTGAGTGCATGGGTATGTGGGTGCATGGGTGTGTGGGTGTGTGATTGCATGAGTGCGTGGGTGCATGGGTGCATGGGTGAGTTGGTTATGGTGTGTTTGATGTGTTCATGGGTGTGTGGGTGCATGGGTGTGTGGGTGCATGTGTGTATGGGTTGCTTGTGTGTGAGTTTGGGCTAGGGGTGTATTGGATGTGTTCATGGGTGTGTTGGTGCATCCGTGCATGGATGTGTGGGTGCATAGGTGCATGGGTATGTGTGTGCATGGGTGTGTGGGTTGGGGTTTGTTGGGTGTTTTCATGGGTGTGCGTGTTGGTTGTGTGCATGGGTGTGTGGGTTAGGGTGTGTTGGATGTGTTCATGGGTGTGTGGATGCATGTATGCATGTGTGAGTGGGTGCAAGCCTTTTCCATTCTCGTACTGTACGCTTGACCATGTGATGTACATCATTCATTCCCATGCGGTACGCGTTGACCATGTGATGTACATTTTTCATTCTCTAATGGTACGCGGTGGCCATGTGATGTACATTTTTCATTCCCATATGGTATGCGTTGACAATGTGATGTACATTTTTCATTCCCACAGGGTACGCGTTGACAATGTGATGTACGTGTTTCAACCCTGTGCAGCACATGTTTTAAGTGATGTACATTTTCAAATTTCATTCCCACTTCAAAGGTTACCTGTGAGCAGTCTATCTTGCCTTGTGACTATTCAATGACCTCTACAGACGTGCCCATGAAATGAAAATTTAAACATCCAAGAATTGTCACAATGACCTCTACAGACGTGCCCAGTGGGATTAAGGGAACCGGATCGTAAGTATGCGCTGCTTGAGCCAACATCGCACCAATTAACGTGCCGGTTGACGACCCTCCGGACGGGCCCAAGCGCACTCAAGGGGGTTCGAACCCCGCACCTGCCTCGATATTTCCCCTTTGATCTGCCACTGAGCCATTCGGTTCTGATCGGTGATTCAACAATTCAACAATTCAACAATTCAACAATTTAAAATGTCGATAAATTAAACTTTAAATACAAATTTAAATATAATCACACATTTAATTTAAATAAAAGTTTCATTATTTATATGCAGGTACATCCGACAAAGTTCGGAGCTTTGGTGGAAACTGCACCAGGGTGTGTTGACCACAGGTGAGCTAGACTTGAATTTGAATTTGAATTTGAATTTGAATTTGAATTTGAATGTACCTATGGATTTGTATATGATGTATAGTCTACCAGGGTATGTTGACCACAGGTGAGCTAGCCTTGGATTTTGAATTTGAATTTGAATTTGAATGCACCTATGGATTTGTATATGATGTTTAGTCCGCCAGGGTGTGCTGACCACAGGTGAGCTAGCCTTGGATTTTGAATTTGAATTTAAATTTAAATGTAAATAATTGGATTTTTATATTATGTATAGTCTTTCCCGGTGTGTCGACCACATGTGAGCTAGCGTTGGATTTAAATTTGACTTTTAATATATATATATATATATATTGTATATGTTTATATATTGATTGATTGATTGATTTATTGATTTATATTTATATTATTATTATTATTATTATTATTGTATATTTATATGATATTTGAATTTATATGTATCTATTTATATTATGTACAGTCTACCCGGGCGTGTTGACCACAGAAAAAAGACACTGCATGTAAGCCAGCCTTGGATTTGAATTTGAATTTGAATGTAGATATGGATTTATTATTGATGTCTAGCCTAGCCGGGTGTGTTGACTGCAGATAAGCTAGCCTTGGATTTGGATTTGAATTTGAATTTGAATTTGAATTTGCCTACGGAATTCTATATGATGTCTAGCCTAGCCGGGTGTGTTGACCGCAGATAAGCTAGTCTTGGATTTGAATTTTAATTTTAATTTTAATTTGAATTTTAATGTGCCTATGGATTTCCACATGATGTCTAGCCTAGCCGGGTGTGTTGACCGCAGATAAGCTAGCCTTGGATTTGAATTTGAATTTGAATGTGCCTATGGATTTCCACATGATGTCTAGCCTAGCCGGGTGTGTTGACCGCAGATAAGCTAGCCTTGGATTTGAATTTGAATTTTAATGTGCCTATGGATTTCCACATGATGTCTAGCCTAGCCGGGTTTGTTGACCGCAGATAAGCTAGCCTTGGATTTGAATTTGAATTTTAATGTGCCTATGGATTTCCACATGATGTCTAGCCTAGCCGGGTGTGTTGACCACAGATAAGCTAGCCTTGGATTTGAATTTGAATTTGAATGTGCCTATGGATTTCCACATGATGTCTAGCCTAGCCGGGTGTGTTGACCGCAGATAAGCTAGCCTTGGATTTGAATTTGAATTTGAATGTGCCTATGGATTTCCACATGATGTCTAGCCTAGCCGGGTGTGTTGACCGCAGATAAGCTAGCCTTGGATTTGAATTTGAATTTTAATGTGCCTATGGATTTCCACATGATGTCTAGCCTAGCCGGGTGTGTTGACCGCAGATAAGCTAGCCTTGGATTTGAATTTGAATTTGAATGTGCCTATGGATTTCCACATGATGTCTAGCCTAGCCGGGTGTGTTGACCGCAGATAAGCTAGCCTTGGATTTGAATTTGAATTTGAATGTGCCTATGGATTTCCATATGATGTCTAGCCTAGCCGGGTGTGTTGACCGCAGATAAGCTAGCCTTGGATTTGAATTTGAATTTTAATGTGCCTATGGATTTCCACATGATGTCTAGCCTAGCCGGGTGTGTTGACCGCAGATAAGCTAGCCTTGGATTTGAATTTGAATTTGAATGTGCCTATGGATTTCCATATGATGTCTAGCCTAGCCGGGTGTGTCGACCACAGGCAACCACTCACCAAACCACATTGCGCACCCAACCCCCCAAACCCATCGACACCCACCCACAGGGTGTATGAAGAACGTGCTAGGTTTGACGGACCCTTTGCCGCCGTCATTCTTGGTATGCGAAACCATTCTTGGTATGCGAAACCATTCTTGGTATGCGAAACCATTCTTGGTATGCGAAACCATTCTTGGTATGCGAAACCACTCTTGGTATGCGAAACCATTCTTGGTATGCGAAACCATTCTTGGTATGCGAAACCATTCTTGGTATGCGAAACCATTCTTGGTATGCGAAACCATTCTTGGTATGCGAAACCATTCTTGGTATGCAAAACCACTCTTGGTATGCGAAACCATTCTTCGCACACACACACACCCACACACACCCACACACACACAACCACACCCACACCCACCCACCCACCGACACAAACACACACACCGCCACCCAGATATCCACCCTCCCTCCCACCCCACACCACCCACCCACACAAACACCACACCTACCCGCCGCCATTCTTGGTATGCAAAACGAGGCAGACCATTTCGCCCCTCCCCCCCCACACACCCCCACACCCCACACACACAAACACACACACCCATACACACACACACACTAACCCACCCCCACCTACCCACCACCACACACACCCACAGGGTGTATGATAAATGTGCTAGGCTTTAACGAACCCTTCGACGCCGCCATTCTTGGAATGCGAAACCAGGCAGACCATTCCCCACCCACCCACCCACCCACCCACCCACCCATCACCCCCCAAACCCACACACCACCACACACACAAACAGGGTCTATTAAGAACGTGCTAGGCTTTAACGAACCCTTCGACGCCGCCATTCTTGGAATGCGAAACCAGGCAGACCATTCCCCACCCACCCACCCACCCATCCACCCCCAAACCCACACACCACCACACACACACACACAGGGTCTATGAAAAACGTGCTAGGCTTTAACGAACCCTTCGCCGCCGCCATTCTTGGAATGCGAAACCAGGCAGACCATTTCGCTTGGGTTGCGGCCTGCAACCGTCTTAGAGAGCCCGAGGTGGATCTTGGCACAGCTAGCGCCAACATGAGGGCCCTATCTGGTGTTGGAGCTAGCTGTGCAGACGAAGACATGGGAGCACCTAGCGCCAACAAGGAGGGGGAGGCCATGCTAGATGTTGGCCCTTGCTGTCTGGACCAGAACTGTGCCGCAGTGGCTTCTTTCTATTTGCAATCAACCAAACGCTCAATTCCTCAAGTCACCACCGCAACTGCAGTAGGTGAGCCCACAGTAGGGAGCGCATTGTGTGTGTGTGTGTGTGTGCATGTGTGTGTGCATGTGTGTGGTGGTGGTGGTGGATTTGTGCCGCAGTGGCTTCTTTCTACTTGCAATCAACCAAACGCTCAATTCCTCAAGTCACCACCGCAACTGCAGTGAGTGAAGTGTGTGGTGGTGGTGGTGGTGGTGTGTGTGTGTGTGTGTGTGAGTGGAGTGTGTGTGTGTGTGTGTGTGTGTTTTGGTGGTGGATTTGTGCCTGTGTTGCAGTGGGTTCATTATACTTGTAATCAGCCGAACACTCAATCCCTCAAGTCACCACCGCAACTGCAATAGGTGAGTGAAGTGTGTGGTGGTGGTGGTGATGGTTTTGTGTGTGTGAGTGGTGTGTGTGTGTGTGTGTGTGTGGTGGTGGTGGTGGATTTGTGCCTGTGTTGCAGTGGGTTCATTAAACTTGTAATCAGCCGAATACTCAATCCCTCAAGTCACCACCGCAACTGCAATAGGTGAGTGAAGTGTGTGGTGGTGGTGGTGGTGGTTTTGTGTGTGTGAGTGGAGTGTGTGTGTGTGTGTGTGTGTGTGCATGTGTGTGTGCATGTGTGTATGTGTGTGTGTGGTGGTGGTGGTGGTGGATTTGTGCCGCAGTGGCTTCTTTCTACTTGCTATCAACCAAACGCTCAATTCCTCAAGTCACCACCGCAACTGCAATAGGTGAGTGAAGTGTGTGGTGGTGGTGGTGGTGGTTTTGTGTGTGTGAGTGGAGTGTGTGTGTGTGTGTGTGCATGTGTGTGTGCATGTGTGTATGTGTGTGTGTGGTGGTGGTGGTGGTGGATTTGTGCCGCAGTGGCTTTTTTCTACTTGCTATCAACCAAACGCTCAATTCCTCAAGTCACCATCGCAACTGCAATAGGTGAGCCCACAGTAGGGAGCGCTCTGTGTGTGTGTGTGTGTGTGTACATGTGTGTGTGTGTGTGTGTGTGCATGTGTGTGTGCATGTGTGTGTGTGTGTGCATGTGTGTGTGTGTGTGTGTGTGTGTGTGTAAGCACGTGAGTGTGTGTGTGTGTGTGTGTGTGTGCACGTGAGTGTGTGTGTTTTTGTGGTGGATTTGCGCCTGTGTTGCAGTGGGTTCATTATACTTTTAATCAGCCAAACGCTCAATCCCTCAAGTCACCACCGCAACTGCTGTAGGTGAGCCCACAGTAGGGAGCGCACTGTGTGTGTGTGTGTGTGTGTGTGTGTGCACGTGAGTGTGTGTGTTTTGGTGGTGGATTTGCGCCTGTGTTGCAGTGGGTTCATTATATTTGTAATCAGCCAAACGCTCAATTCCCCAAGTTACCACCGCAGCCACAGTAGGTGAGTCCCACCCCCTCTCCCCCCTTCCCCCAAGATATCAAACACCACCACCACCACCACCATCACCATCACCCTGGAAACTGCACTCCCCCCCCTCCCCAAATCCCCCCCCCACCCCCCCCCCCCACCCCTCACTGAAAACCGCCGCCCCACTTTCAAACCATAGCCCCAAGATTTCAAACCACCATCACCACTAACACCCTGAAAAGTCAATCCGCAAGACAGGGGGGCTTAGGACGCGTACCACCAACACCAACACCCTGAAAAGTCAATCCGCAGCGCAGGGGGGCTTAGGACGCGCCCCAACAGCACCAACACCCTGAAAAGTCAATCCGTAGCACAGGGGGGCTTAGGACTCGTACCACCACCAACAACACCCTGAAAACTCAATCCGCAGCACAGGGGGGCTTAGGACGCGCACCAACAGCACCAACACCCTGATGGTCAATTCCGCAGCACAGGGGGGCTTAGGACGCTTCCCACCACCACCACCAACACCCTGAAAAGTCAATCCGCAGCACAGGGGGGCTTCCCTTCCCCTTCCCCTTTCCCCTTCCCCTTCCCCTTCCCCTTCCCCTTCCCCTTCCCCTTCCCCTTCCCCTTCCCCTTCCCCTTCCCCTTTCCCCTTCCCCTTCCCCTTCCCCTTCCCCTTCCCTTCCCCTTCCCCTTCCCCTTCCCCTTCCCCTTCCCTTCCCCTTCCCCTTCCCTTCCCCTTCCCCTTTCCCTTCCCTTCCCTTCTCCTTCCCCTTCCCCCTGAAAAAACAAAACACTGCGTTCCAAAACACACAAACACACAAGGCAGCCAGGCTGGCAACTGGAGTGCACCTTAGGACCAAGCATCTGAGCAACAAACGCAAAAGTCAATCGGCAGCACAGGGGGGCCTAGGACGCTTGCCCCCCCCCCCCCCCCCCCCTCCCTCCCCTTCCCCCCTAAAACACGAAACACTGCATTCCAAAACATACACACACACAGTGCACTCCCTCCCCCCCCCCCCCCCCCCCTTTCCAAGACAGCCAGGCTGGCATCTGGAGTGCGCCTGTGAACCGAGCATCAGAGCACCAAATTAAAATTCAGTCGTCCTAGGATGAGTACCCCACCACCCCACACCCCACACCCACACCCCACCCCACCCCCCCTCTCCCCCCTACCCCAAGATATCAAACCACCACCACCACCACCACCACCACCATCTTTCTAAAAACTGCCCCCCCCCCCCCCCCCCCCCCCTCTCCCCCCCTATCCCAAGATATCAAACCACCACCACCACCACCACCATCACCCTGAAAACTGCCCCCCCCCCCCCCCCCCCCTTCCCAAGGTAGCCAGGCTGGCATCTGGAGTGCCCCATTGGAGAGAGCCCCATCACAGGAGCTAGCTAGAAGTCAATCGGCAGCACAGGGGGGCCTAGGACGCTTGCCCCCCACCCTCCCCCCACCCCTTCCCCTTCCCCCTGAAACACAAAACACTGCATTCATAAACACACACACACACAGTGAAACACAAAACACTGCATTCATAAACACACACACTCACAGTGAAACACAAAACACTGCATTCATAAACACACACTCACAGTGAAACACAAAACACTGCATTCATAAACACACACACACACACAGTGAAACACAAAACACTGCATTCATAAACACACACTCACAGTGAAACACAAAACACTGCATTCATAAACACACACTCACAGTGAAACACAAAACACTGCATTCATAAACACACACTCACAGTGAAACACAAAACACTGCATTCATAAACACACACACACACACAGTGAAACACAAAACACTGCATTCATAAACACACACTCACAGTGAAACACAAAACACTGCATTCATAAACACACACACACACAGTGAAACACAAAACACTGCATTCATAAACACACACACACAGTGAAACACAAAACACTGCATTCATAAACACACACACACACAGTGAAACACAAAACACTGCATTCATAAACACACACACACACAGTGAAACACAAAACACTGCATTCATAAACACACACACACACAGTGAAACACAAAACACTGCATTCATAAACACACACACAAACAGTGAAACACAAAACAGCGCATTCATAAACACACACACACAGTGCACTCCTCCCCCCCCCCCCCCCCCCCCCCCATCCCACCCCCACCCACCCCACCCCCCCCCTCCTCCCCCCCCTGAAACACAAAAAACTTGCATTCATAAACACACCACACACAGTGCGCTCCTCCTCCCCCCCCCCCATCCCACCCCCCCCCCACCCCACCCCACCCCACCCCTCCCAAGGCAGCCAGGCTGGCATCTGGAGTGCCCAATTGGGGCGAGCATCACAGGAGCAAGCTAGAAGTCAATCCGCAGCGCAGGGGGGCCTAGGACGCGTGCGCTGTTCTTGGGGATCAATACAAGAGTCCTCGTCACTGTTTGCCTTGATGCAAATGTTTCCACAATCGGTGCTAAACATGAGGTGGGGAGTGTGTGTGTGTGTGTGTGTGTGTGAGTGTGTTTGTGTGTGTGTGTGTGTGTGTGTGTGTGGTGTGTGTTTGTGTGTGTGTGTGTGTGTGTGTGTGTGTGTGTGTGCGGCTGTAGGTTTGGGGTGCTGGTGCTGGTGCTGGTGGGAGGGTGGGTGGGTGGGGTGGGTGAGGTGGGGTGGCTCGTCACTATTTGCCTTGATGCAAATGTTTCCACAATCGGTGCTACATGAGGTAGGTACTGAACACACACACACTCCCCCCCTCCCCCTCCCCCACCACCACCACAACACACACTCACACTCACACACAAATGGGGTCGGTTTGCCTAGTATGTGCATGTGTTTAGACACAAACACACACACATGCACACAAATGAACACAGACACACACAGGGGGGCTTAGGGTTTAGGGTTTAGGCACACGCGCACACGCACACACGCACACACACACTCTCACACACACACACACACGCACACGCACACACGCACACACACACTCACACTCGCACACACACACACACACACACGCACACGCACACGCACACACGCACACACACACTCAACACTCACACTCACGCACACACACACACACACACACACACACACACTAGGGGTTGGTTTGCCACGCAGGGAAACATGTGTGTTTATGTGTGTGGTAGTTATGGGGTGGGGTGGGTGTGTGGTGGGGTGGGGTGGGGTGGGTGTGTGGTGGGTGTAGGGTGGTGTGGGTGTGGGGTGGGGTGTGGTGTGGTGGGTTTGGGGTGGAGTGTGGGTGGGTGTGGTGTGGGTGTGTGGGGTGGTGTGGGTGTGGGGTGGCTGTGGGGTGGTGTGGGTGTGGGGTGGCTGTCTGGTGGGTGTGGGGTGGTGTGGCTGTGGGGTGGGTGTGGGGTGGGGTGCTGGTGCTGGTAGGCGGATGGGGTGGCTGTGGGGTGGGTGTGGGGTGGGGTGGGTGTGGGGTGGGTGTGAGGTGGGATGGGTGTGGGGTGGCTGTGTGGTGGGGTGGGTGTGGGGTGGCTGTGTGGTGGGGTGGGTGTGGGGTGGCTGTGTGGTGGGGTGGGTGTGGGGGGGTGGGTGTCGTGGGGGTGGGGTGGGGTGGGTGGGTGGTGGGGTGGGTGTGGGGGTGGG
>JAJSRW010001985.1:0-2500 GCA_022414725.1 Microglena sp. YARC | reverse complement strand
AGCAAGGGCGCTCTAAAGACATACGCCCCGATTTAGACAAACCTTCATATTCCCTGTTTCAACGTTTAAACGTTAATTAAATTCGTGTCAGCAGTTTGACAGGCGAGTCGAGGTCCTTTTTCTAAGGGAGGGGGGGGGGGGGAATGGCAGCACAATGCACAGGCGAAGGCACATGCACAGGCGAAGGCACATGCACAGGGAAGCGCGCATGCACAGGCGAAGGCACATGCACAGGCGAAGGCACATGCACAGGCGAAGGCACATGCACATGCCAGCAGGCGAAGGGCACATGCACAGGCGAAGGCACATGCAGGCGAAGGCACATGCACAGGCGAAGGCACATGCACAGGCGAAGGCACATGCACAGGCGAAGGCACGAGCACAGGCGAAGGCACAATGCACAGGCGAAGGGCACATGCACAGCGCGAAGGCAAAGGTGAAGACATAGGCACATGCACAGGCGAAGGCACATGCGCATGCACAGGCCAAGGCACATGCACATGCGAAGGCACATGCACAGGCGAAGGCACATGCACATGCACAGGCGAAGGCACATGCACAGGCGAAGGCACATGGACATGCACAGGCGAAGGCACATGCACAGGGGCACAAAGCCAAGTGCCACCCATGCACAGGCGAAGGCACATGCACAGGCGAAGGCGAAGGTGAAGACATAGGCACATGCACAGGCGAACTAGCCCCCCCAAGCAGCAAAACAACCCCCTTTGTATGCCCTGTTTATATTTCAATCTGTCAACAGGCCTGTCGAGGTCCTTTCTCAAGGGGGGGGGGGCAGCACAGGCAGAGGCACAGGCACAGCCCCCCCCCCACCCACCCCCCAACCCCCCAACCAGCAAAAGAAGAAACAGAAGCGCACCTAATAACCTTTGTATTACCCCGTTTCCTTGTTTCAACATGCCTGTCGAGGTCCTTCCTCAAGGGCGGGGCAGTGCTAGCACAGGCACAGGTGAAGGCACATGCACATGCACAGGCGAAGGCGAAGGCATATGCACAGGCGAACCAGCCCCCACAAGCAGCAAATAAAAAAGATCAAAAGCGCACTCCTAACCCCTTTGTATGCCCTGTTTCTATTTCCATCCTTTCAACAGGCCTGTCGAGGTCCTTTCTCAAGGGGAGGGCAGTGCTAGCACGGGCGCAGGTGAAGGCTCATGCACATGCACAGGCGAAGGCGAAGGCACATGCACAGGCGAACTAGCCCCCCCAAGCAGCAAAAAAGAATCAAAAGCGCACCTAACCCCCTCTGTATGCCCTGTTGCTATTCCAACCTTTCAACAGGCCTGTTGAGGTCCTTCCTAAAGGGGGGGGCAGTGCAAGCGCAGGCACAGGCACAGGCAAGGGAACTGCTACAGTGCTTGTGCGGGAAATTGTGGAGGTGAAAGAAATACAGTGCCGTTTTTGGAGAAAGACGAGGAGAGGGGGGCCAAGGGAAAGATGCTCCGGTGAGTTTGAGGGGTGTGTGTGTGTGGGGGGGGGCATGGAGGGGAAGAGGAATGGAGTGTGTGGTGCTGGTGATGGAGGAGGTAGGGGGCCAAGGGAAAGATGCTGGTGAAGTTTGATGGTGGTGGTGGGGTGGTGGTGGTGGTGGTGGTGGTGGTGTAAGTTTGAAGGGGGGGGGGGGGGGGGGGGGGGGGGGGGGGGGGGGGGGGGGGGGGGGGGGGGGGGGGGGGGGGGGGGGGGGGGGGGGGGGGGGGGGGGGGGGGGGGGGGGGGGGGGGGGTCGGGGGGGGGGGGGGGGGGGGGGGGGGCGGGGGGGGGGGGGGGGGGGGGGGGGGGGGGGGGGGGGGGGGGGGGGGGGGGGGGGGGGGCGCGGGCACAGGCACAGGCACAGCGGCAAGGGAAACTGCTACAGTGCTAGTAACGGGACAAAATTGTGGAGGTGAAAGACACGGTGCCTTTCGCCAAGGGGGGCGGCAGAGAGGAGGGGGGGGCCAAGGGAAAGATGCTGGTGGGAGAGTTTTTTGATGACCATGGAGGGGATAGGAATGGAAAGGGGTGTGTGGGGTGTGTGTGGGGGGGGGGGCAACAGGTGGAGAGGGCACAGGAGCAGGTGAAGGCAAGGGAACTGCTATGGTGCGCTTGTGTGAGATTGTGTGTGTGTGTGTGTGGGTGGGTGGTGCTGGTGGGGCTGGGTGGGGTGGGGGGTGGGGAGGTGGGGGGGGGGGGGGGGACAGGGGGGGGCACAGGAGCCAGGTGAAGGCAAGGGAACTGCTATATGGTGCTTGTGCGCCAGATTGTGTGGGTGTGTGGGTGTGGGTGGGGGGTGGCGTTGGGTGGGGGGCTGGCGGTGGTGGGGGGGGGCGAGGAGGGGGGCAGGGGGGGGGCACAGGTGGACGGCACACTGAGGAGCAGGTGAAGGCAAGGGAACTGCTCTGGTGCTGTTGTGCCGAGGAGATTGCTCCTGTGTGTGTGTGTGTGTGCTAAAAGACGCTCCCTGAAGTCCAATACCTTCCACCTTATACCACCACATCCACAGGCAGTTT
>JAJSRW010001984.1:0-22613 GCA_022414725.1 Microglena sp. YARC | reverse complement strand
GTTTCGCCCATTAGCCTACCATTTTGGCCTACTACGTGTGTGTGTATGTTTTGGCTTTCGACGGTGGTTCGAGAATTACCGGCGGATTTCATAACGTATGTGTGTGTCTATGCTAGTCTGGCTGCTTCGGACCGATCACCTGCGGGTTCAACAAGCCTGTGTTTTTGTCACCTAACTGGCCAGCCGGAGGTGGGGGAATGAATCAGTAGCAGGCAGGCGTATGAACTGGAATGCATATAATGGCGAATAGAATAACAGCAACGCTCTTGGAATCCGACACAGCTGTTACTATACTTAGGCTTGTCAACAATTGAAACTTCAGGCGCGTGTGGGAATAATTTAAGCTGAACGTGAGCCGTAAAATCAGACTGGTGCCAGTGGCCAACCAATGCGACTGGAATGGCCATACGATTATGTTATTGATGACTGTTATATATCGTCTGTGAGTCGGCATAAATAGACACGGTACTTTCCTCCTGGTACCGTGTTGGCTGCCGCAGGCCACAGGGCTAGCTGTGGGCCTGCACGTTGACTGCCAGTACCTGCAGTAAATCTGCGTTTTCTATATGATGGCGCCCTGTAGGCCGCTTTTAGCATTTCTTCCTCTACGAGCCTTGCCGTGTAACAATGCTTACATTAACAGCTGTTATGCTGCGCGGTATCTGTTAGCGCTACGCGACAGCCGCTGATTTCCGCGTTCGGAATCAGTTCCCCTCTGATTAGGTCGAAGGCCCGGAGTTTTTAACTAAGCACCTGGACGTCCGCTGGTGCGGTCCCTACTCCGCTGCTACTCGCCCCTGCCGCTTCCTACCAAAATCCTTGTGGATCTGTCCACTGCCGTCCTAGACTGGGTAAGGCAAGTAGCGACCCACTAGTCACCGGAAATTCTATGTGAGTGATATAGTCGACGACGCCCTTCACGAGCCACACAGCCGCTGTTATTGTATTCAGTCTTCGATCATTTGTTTACGACCAGCTTAGGAGAAGACTTGCTCGTCGGTCGACATTGGCCGCTTGGCAAATTACCCCCGTTCAAGTCCGCCTGGGGATCCTGTGGATCGTCGTTCCGACAAGCACTCCATCTCCTTCCCTTGGCCCGCGCCCGTAACTTCCAGGGGGGCGGCGTATGGCCGAAACACTCCGACCTATCGACTGCCGAGACGTCCCACAAAAGACCTCACCATGCGAAGCGCTGCCGCGATATTCGACTGAGTTACTGGGGGTGGAACAACCTCGTACCATCTGGCGCTGCCGCACAGGGCTATTAACCCTATCTGGATCTTTGCCTTCATATACTGCGCTCGACCTCAAGTCTGTAGGGGACCCAGTTGCCATCTAGCTTTCGACTTGCCAACAGGCGCGTGGCTCGCTGAGCGAGCCTGCCGATTGCTCTGATGGTTTACCCTGCGTGATGACATTACTCACCCTGTTGTTGCGGGTGCTGATCACGCCAGCTGTTTCCGGCTCTTGCGTGGGTCCCCCACCAGGATCTCCACCTGCTTGGCCCAGAACAACAAGGCCTTCAAGAGATGATCATAGATCGGGTGTCAGACGCCAATCCCATCGCGGCCATTCATGTTCAAACACAGACATGGAGCCACATAGAGCCTTCAGGTTTCCTGGACTCCTATACTGCTGAAGAATAGGCAGACCGAGGCTAGAGCTCACCACCTTTGACTGCCCGTACTTGGTGTACGTGATGACTACCACTATGAATCCCCTGCAGACATACGTCTCTAGGGCAGTTGTTATATGTATTCACAAGGATTCCAAGATTCAAGGTACCCACACCGTGTTCTCCAGCACCTTTCTCAACTTGTTGTGATAAGGGACTGAACTCCCCCCGCCCTGAGTATGATGGGTATATTAACTCTATCAACCAAATTCAACCACAGCACCCACCACCATCAGCTTGCTGCACTCCAAAGTGCCATCCTTCAACGGTGCCTAGTGAAACAGTTGACCCCTGCACCATCCCCAGAAGAGGCTGAAAAATGAAATGGCTGCTGCACAGCATTTTTACAGAGTGATTTCAGGACGAGACCAGTGTTTCAACTTGTGTAGTAGAACCTCCCTATCAGAGACAGGAAGTCAGCATCCAATACAGGGAGATGAAAAAATCAAGGACCTGCTACGTTGGCACACTGTGGAGAAGCGTAAAATAGGGCACTAGCTCAGAGATTGCACCAGTGAGGACACTGACCTGGCGATCAAGCCAGCTATGACTCAGATGAAGCTGACCACGGATCTAAGTACTCCCACAAGCAGAGACAATCAGGAGATGGGGAAAAGGACTTCTGACGACAAGGGGAAGACTCCCAAAAAGGACCAGTGACAGGAGGAACGGCCCCAGGCGATACAAAGCAGGGAGCAAAAAAAAAAACGCCATGCCCATGTTGCTGATGGTGATCAGTCCACCTCAACCTCCGAATCTGACAGTAAGGGTGAAGAGCACAAACTTCCTGTCCCTGGCACTGGATGAAGACAACCTCCAGCCATGAGATTTGCTACACAATCAGAGGCAAGTCTGTTCATTTTCCTTGGGGGCCACCTGACCCCTGGCTGATTTTATTTCTTCAGCACTTCTACGTTGGGACAATAAGTGCTGATGATGAGGGGATGAGGCGCACTATAGAGATGATGCAGGGGAGAATGTGTGGGATTTCCAGTCAGCACGCTGCAGACATGAATGGATCATAGTGATACTGCATCACACTTTCATGCAACAAGTAACATCTCCTATCTGCTGACGTTCAAGAGGACTTTCCACAGCTATTAGGCTGCAGCTGGCAGATCAAGACCTCCACCTATCTTCTGCAAGCAGATAGGGAAGGCCAAAGGTCCAAGGCCATGGCAGAAGCCCTGATCATCTCTGAACAGTGTACTCCTTGGCTGACTCGCAGCCATGCTATGCCCACCCCCCTGCCCAACATCATTAGCATTAATGCAGGCCACCAGCCTGTGCCCAGACCTCCAAGTACAACCTGTCCAAGACCCCAAGCCATCACTCCTCCATTCCAAGCCATCTGGTTACCAAACTGTCCTCTCATGCGCCCAAAAGCATGGATCTCTACCTCAAACCAAGACTTCCGCCAGTCTAACTACCTCAGTAATCCCTCTGTGTGGTCCTCCCATTGCCTACATCATGATGTTACGAAGCTCCATCAACTCAACACTGGGCTTGAGACAGGGCCAGTACCACCCACTTCATGAGACTTCCCCAGTAGAAGCTAATCAGACTGCCAGGATCCCCCTCTACTTCTACTCCATCTGCATGCCCACACTGACCTTGAGATAGGCAGTTACCCACCCACTCATGTGGAGGCAGGACAGACCAAGCCACCTCCAGGATCCCCCCTCTACTTCTGCACCATCTGCACCCAGCAGCTGACTTGAGATTAGGGCCAGTACCCACCCACTCATGTGGAGGCAGACCAAGACCTCCAGGACCATCCCCCCTCCTTTCTGCCAGTACCATCACCCCCCCACTGCAGACAAACGGGTTGAAGAATCTGCCAGTGAAACTGACAGTGATGACATGCCAAAGCTCATCCCTGAGGAGGTTTACAAACAGCAGGATGACCCTGGCCTGGAGTAGAGATTGATCCCTCCAGATACACTCCATCTCTTCCACAACATCTGGACACTCCTAACCTACAACAAGCCAGAGCAGAGATGGAACTCCTCGAGGTGATCAGATCAGGACAACTATATGAAGAATATGATGGCCCCATAGCATGGGGGACGGACAACTCAAGCCATCTGATCTGGAACAGAAGCAACTACCTGGGACCCAGTGGATACTGAACAACAGGGTCACCAGACATTGGACTACCACTGGGAGAAGTCACCAGCCAGAATGTCAACCACATCCACTTTTCTCAACAACTCCAGGGCTTAACCCCTTCACAATATTTGGATGCACCCTACACCACCCTGAACAGCAGGCCTGCTTCACCAGCCTTCGAACATCAAGACCCAGGCCTCCACTGCCCAACCAGACTCATCACAGCCTTCACCAGCAGGTTCCCTACCCTGCTGGACTTCTGAAAAGGAACAGTTCCCACACAGGTAAATGCACAATGTGCCATCTGATGCCTATAGCCCCATGACCATCAAGCGGACAATAGCAGGCTTCAGCAAATGGTGCAAGTACCCTACTGTTTCCACCACAGCCAGACCTACTTACAGTGGGCGCCATTTGCCTTCAGGCTGCCATGACCAGTGCACATGCTTATTGCAGCTATCATTGCCGACGCAAAGTATGATCATGGACCCCAAGAGCTGTGCTCCACCCTGAAGGAGGGAAAAGTGCTGTGTGTCAACCACCTTAGCATGGACTGGAGCCCCAATGGGACTTCACCTTTATCAACATCCTCTGCCCCCCCAAAGCCTGGCCCCCAAGTCGTTTGATCAGTTCTTTGCAGACCTGTCTCCAGCCTGACCCTTGATGGTTTCCCCAGCAAGCCAGACACCTAGCAGCCACAAACATAGCTCCCAATCTGATGTATTAGACTTGAACATTCTAGAATTTATAGATGACCTGTCACCTGTACTACCACATTCTGTACTTACACAGGCTGCACCCTTTTAATTTTAGGGCTATCCTAGTCTCTTCCTGATGTCTGTGCTTTAATTCAGGCTCACCACGTGTGGCTCACCCAAATTATGGGGGGACTAGTCCAGGCCATCCTGTCAAAGACAAATCCTCTAGTCTCGAATCATGCAACTCTCGTAACAAAGGTTACCTCCACAAGCTTTCACCAAGCCTGGAATCCCTTAACCAGTCCCTCTGCAGCCTCTCTGCCATGTAGCCTGCAGCACTTTTGCAAGTATTTAGTACAGTCCCACAAGCAGCCTATCTGCCCTAGCCTGCAGCCTATCTGCAGTTCCCTTTCAGCTTCCAGCAGCCTCCTGCCTACATAGCCTGCAGCCTATCTGCAGTTTCCTACCCTAGCAGCTACCCCAGTAGACTGACATTCTCTGTGACTCCTGCTAAAGTGATTTCTCCCTTTCAGCCACTAGAATTTCCCCAAGTTCCCCTAGCCCTTTAATATTTTTATTTCCTTATGCCCCTCAGTTAAATTCAGGAATTCTTGAGCTCAGAATACTTGAATTGGGGGGGATGTTATTGACTGATTTATATATCAGTCTCTGAGTCGGCATAAATGCACACCGGTACCTTTCCCTCCTGGTACCGTGTTGCCTGCCGCCAGGCCACAGGCTAGCTGTGGCCTGCACGTGACTGCAGTACCCTGCAGTACACATCTCTTTTCTATATGATTGCGCCTGTTGCGCTTAATAGCATCTTTCTCCTCTATCGAGCCTATGCCGTTGTAACAATCTTACATTAACAGTTATGTGCGCCATCTTTAGACGCTAACGAAGAACAGCCGCTGATTTCCGCGTTCGGAATCAGTTCCCCTCTGACTAGTCGAAGGCCGAGTTTTAACTAAGCACCTGGACTCCCTGTGCGGATCCTACTTCCCGCTGCTCCGCCTGCCCGCTTCCTACCAAGAATCCTTGGATCTGCCACTGCGTCCTACGACTGGAGTAAGCAAGAGCGACCACTAGTCACCGAAATCTATGAAGTGAGTATAGGACGACGCCCTCACCGAGACCCACACAGCGCTGTATTGATCTCAGACGATCAATTTGTTTACGACCCCAGCTTAAGAGAAGCTCCTGTCGTCGAACATTGCCGCTTGGCAAAGTTCACCCCCCCGGTAATCCCCTGGATCCCTTTGGATCGCCGATTCCCACAAGCACTCCATCCCCACTTCCCCTGCCCCGCCCTCGTAACTCCCCCTATCCCAACACTCCGACCTACAACGCCAAGACTCCCACACAGAAGACCTCACCATTGCAACCTCCCCGTATATTTCACTAGTTACTGGTAACAACCTCTTACACCTGGCGCTGCGCCAGGGTGCATATTACTCCTCGACCTCAAGTCCGATAGGGACACCATTGCCATCGCTTTCGACTGCCAACAGGCGGTGGTCGCTGGCGAGCCTGCCGACTCTGATGGTTACCCTGCTGATGACATTACTTACCCTGTTGTTGCGGGTGCTGATCCAGCTGTTCCGGCTCGTGGTGTCCCCACCAGGATCTCCACCTGGAAGAACAACAAGGCCTTCAAGATGATCATAGATCGGGTGTCAGACGCAATCCAGCGGCCATTCATGCTAACACAGACATGGCCACTAGAGCCTTCAGGTTTCTGGACTCCCTATACTCTGAGGAAGGCAGCAGGCTAGAGCTCACCACCTTGACTGCCCTACTTGGTGTACGTATGACTACCACTGAATCCCCTGCAGACATACCTCTCTAGGGCAGCTGATATGTATTCCCAAATTCCCAAGATTCAAGGTACCCACACCGTTTCTACCAGCACCTTTTCTCAACCTTGTTGTCAAGGGACTGAACTCCCGCCCTGAGTATGATGGGTATATCAACCAATTCAACCCCCACAGCAATCACCACATTTGCTGCACTCCAAAGTGCCATCTTCAAACTGGTGCCTAGTGAAACAAGTTGACCCTGCACCATCCCCAGAAGAGGCTGAAATGGCTGCTGCAGCATACAGAGCCAGGAGACCATTCAACAGTAGGAACCTCCCTATCAGAGACAGGAGTAGCTCCTACAGGAAGATGACCTGCTGGAACTGTGGAGGAATAGGGCATAGCTCCAGAGATTGCACCAGTGAGGACACTGACCTGGCCTTCAAGCCAGCTGACTCAGATGAAGCTGACCACGGATCTAAGTCACCTCCAAGCAGAGATCAGGAGATGAAAAGGACTCTGACGACAAGAAGACTCCCAAAAAGACCAGTGACAGGAGGCAACGCCCCAGGAGATACCAAAGCAGGGGACGCCATGCCCATGTTGCTGATGGTGATCAGTCCACCTCAACCTCCGACTCTGACAGTAAGGGTGAAGAGCACAACTTCCTGTCCCTGGCACTGGATGAAGACAACCTCCAGCCCATGAGATTTGCTACACCAATCAGAGGCAAGTCTGTTTCATTTTCCTTGCCACCTGACCCCTGGCTGATACAGCATTCTTTGGACAAATAAGTGCTGATGATGAATGCACTATAGAAGATGATGGAGAAGTTTTTCCAGGCAGCACTGCAGACAGAATGGATCATAGATACTGCATCACACTTTCATGCAACAAGTAACATCTCCTATCTGCATGACGTTCAGGACTTTCCACAGCCTATTAGGCTGCAGCTGGCAGATCAAGACTCTCCACCTATCTTCTGCAAGCAGATAGGGAAGGCCAAGGTCCAAGGCCATGGCAGAACTCTGATCATCCTGAACAGTGTACTCCTTGCTGACTGCAACATGCCCAACATCATTAGCATTAATGCAGCCACCAGCCTGTGCCCCAGACCTCCAAGTACACCTGTCCAAGACCCAAGCCATCCTCTCCATTCCAAGACCATCTGGTACCAAACTGCTCCTCTCATGCCCCAAAAAGCATGGACTCTACCTCACCCAAACTTCCCCAGTCACTACCAGTAATCCCTCTGTGGGTCCTCCCATTGCCTACATCATGATGGTTACCAAGACTCCATCAACTCACACTGGCTCTGAGACAGGGCAGTACCCACCCACTCATGAGACTTCCCCCAGTAGAGCTAATCAAGACTGCCAGGATCCCCCCTCTACTTCTACTCCATCTGCACCCCACACTGACCTTGAGATAGGGCAGTACCCACCCACTCATGTGGAGGCAGACCAAGACCTCCAGGATCCCCCTCTACTTCTGCACCATCTGCACCCCACACTGACCTTGAGATAGGGCAGTACCCACCCACTCATGTGGAGGCAGACCAAGACCTCCAGGACCATCCCCCTCCTTTCTGCCAGTTACATACCCCCCCCACTGCAGACAACTTTGAAGAATCTGCCAGTGAAACTGACAGTGATGACATGCCCAAAGCTCATCCCTGAGGAGGTTTACAAACAGCAGGATGACCCTGGACTGGGAGTAGATGACCCTCCAGATACCACTCCATCTCTTCCACAACATCTGGACACCCTAACCCTACAACAAGCCAGAGCAGAGATGGAACTCCTCAGTGATCAGATCAGGACCAACTATGAAGAATATGATGGCCCCATAGATGGGGACGGACAACTCAAGCCATCTGATCTGGACACAGCAACTACCTGGGACCAGTGGATACTGAAACAACAGGTCACCAGACATTGGACTACCACTGGGAGAAGTCAACCAGAATGTCAACCACATCCACTTCTCCAACAACTCCAGGCTTAACCTCACAATATTTGGATGCACCCTACACCACCTGAACAGCAGGCCTGCTTCACCAGCCTTCAACATCAAGCCCAGGCCTCCACTGCCCCAACTCATCACAGCCTTCACCAGCAGGTTCCCTACCCTGCTGACTTCTGAAAAGGAACAGTTCCCACACAGGTAAATGCACAATGTGCCATCTGATGCCTATAGCCCCATCATCAAGCACAATAGCAGGCTTCAGCAAATGGTGCAAGCCTACCCTACTGTTTCCACCACAGCCAGACCTACTCTACAGTGGGCCATTTGCCTTCAGGCTGCCATGACCAGTGCACATGCTTATGCACTATCATTCCGACCAAAGATGATCATGGACCCCAAGAGCTGTGCCCACCCTGGAGGAAAAGTGCTGTGTGTCAACCACCTTAGCATGGACTGGAGCCCCATGGACTTCACCTTTATCAACATCCTTGCCCCCCCAAGCCTGGCCCCCAAGTCGTTTGATCAGTTCTTTGCCCAGACCTGTCTCCAGCCTGACCTTGATGGTTTCCCCAGCAAGCCAGACACCTAAGCAGCCACAAACATAGCTCCCAATCTGATGTATTAGACTTGAACATTCTAGAATTTATTAGATGACCTGTCACCTGTACTACCACATGTACTTACACAGGCTGCACCCTTTTAAATTTAGGGCTATCTCTAGTCTCTTCCTGATGTCTGTGCTTTAATTCAGGCTCACCACGTGTGGCTCACCCAAATTATGGGGGGACTAGTCCAGGCATCCTGTCAAAGACAAATCCTCTAGTCTCGAATCATGCAACTCTCGTAACAAAAGGTTACCTCCACAAGCTTTCACCAAGCCTGGAATTCCCTTAACCAGTTCCCTCTGCAGCCTCTCTGCCATGTAGCCTGCAGCACTTTTGCAGTATTTAGTACAGTCCCACAAGCAGCCTATCTGCCCTAGCCCTGCAGCCGTATCTGCAGTTCCCTTTCAGCTTCCCAGCAGCCTCCCTGCTACATAGCCTGCAGCCTATCTGCAGTTTCCTACCCTAGCCAGCTACCCCAGTAGACTGACATTTCTCTGTGACTCCTGCTAAAGTGATTTCTCCCTTTCAGCCACTAGAATTTCCCCAAAGTTCCCCTAGCTTTAATATTTTTATTTCCTTATGCCCCTCAGTTAATTCCAGGAATTCTTGAGCTCAAGAATACCTTGAATTGGGGGGGATGTTATTGACTGATTTATATATCAGTCTCTGAGTCGGCATAATGCACACCGGTACCTTTCCCTCCTGGTACCGTGTTGCCTGCCGCAGGCCACAGGCTAGCTGTGGCCTGCACGTGACTGCAGTACCCTGCAGTACACATCTCTTTTCTATATGATTGCGCCTGTTGCGCTTAATAGCATCTTCTCCTCTATCGAGCCTATGCCGTTGTAACAATCTTACATTAACAGGTTATGTGCGCCATCTTTAGACGCTAACGAAGAACAGCCGCTGATTTCCGCGTTCGGAATCAGTTCCCCTCTGACTAGTCGAAGGCCCGAGTTTTAACTAAGCACCTGGACTCCCTGTGCGGATCCTACTTCCCGCTGCTCCGCCTGCCGCTTCCTACCAAGAATCCTTGGATCTGCCACTGCGTCCTACGACTGGAGTAAGCAAGAGCGACCACTAGTCACCGAAATCTATGAAGTGAGTATAGGACGACGCCCTCACCGAGACCCACACAGCGCTGTATTGATCTCAGACGATCAATTTGTTTACGACCCCAGCTTAAGAGAAGCTCCTGTCGTCGAACATTGCCGCTTGGCAAAGTTCACCCCCCGGTAATCCCCTGGATCCCTTTGGATCGCCGATTCCCACAAGCACTCCATCCCCACTTCCCCTGCCCCGCCCTCGTAACTCCCCCTATCCCAACACTCCGACCTACAACGCCAAGACTCCCACACAGAAGACCTCACCATGCAACCTCCCCGTATATTCACTAGTTACTGGTAACAACCTCTACACCTGGCGCTGCGCCAGGGTGCATATACTCCTCGACCTCAAGTCCGATAGGGACACCATTGCCATCGCTTTCGACTGCCAACAGGCGGTGGTCGCTGGCGAGCCTGCCGACTCTGATGGTTACCCTGCTGATGACATTACTTACCCTGTTGTTGCGGGTGCTGATCCAGCTGTTCCGGCTCGTGGTGTCCCCACCAGGATCTCCACCTGGAAGAACAACAAGGCCTTCAGATGATCATAGATCGGGTGTCAGACGCAATCCAGGCGGCCATTCATGCTAACACAGACCATGGCCACTAGAGCCTTCAGGTTTCTGGACTCCCTATACTCTGAGGAAGGCAGCAGGCTAGAGCTCACCACCTTGACTGCCCTACTTGGTGTACGTATGACTACCACTGAATCCCTGCAGACATACCTCTCTAGGGCAGCTGATATGTATTCCCAAATTCCCAAGATTCAAGGTACCCACACCGTTTTCTACCAGCACCTTTCTCAACCTTGTTGTCAAGGGACTGAACTCCCGCCCTGAGTATGATGGGTATATCAACCAATTCAACCCCACAGCAATCACCACATTTGCTGCACTCCAAAGTGCCATCTTCAACTGGTGCCTAGTGAAACAAGTTGACCCTGCACCATCCCAGAAGAGGCTGAAATGGCTGCTGCAGCATACAGAGCCAGGAGACCATTCAACAGTAGGAACCTCCTATCAGAGACAGGAGTAGCTCCTACAGGAAGATGACCTGCTGGAACTGTGGAGGAATAGGGCATAGCTCCAGAGATTGCACCAGTGAGGACACTGACCTGGCCTTCAAGCCAGCTGACTCAGATGAAGCTGACCACGGATCTAAGTCACCTCCCAAGCAGAGATCAGGAGATGAAAAGGACTCTGACGACAAGAAGACTCCCAAAAAAGACCAGTGACAGGAGGCAACGCCCCAGGAGATACCAAAGCAGGGGACGCCATGCCCATGTTGCTGATGGTGATCAGTCCACCTCAACCTCCGACTCTGACAGTAAGGGTGAAGAGCACAACTTCCTGTCCCTGGCACTGGATGAAGACAACCTCCAGCCCATGAGATTTGCTACACCAATCAGAGGCAAGTCTGTTTCATTTTCCTTGCCACCTGACCCCCTGGCTGATACAGCATTCTTTGGACAAATAAGTGCTGATGATGAATGCACTATAGAAGATGATGGAGAAGTTTTCCAGGCAGCACTGCAGACAGAATGGATCATAGATACTGCATCACACTTTCATGCAACAAGTAACATCTCCTATCTGCATGACGTTCAGGACTTTCCACAGCCTATTAGGCTGCAGCTGGCAGATCAAGACTCTCCACCTATCTTCTGCAAGCAGATAGGGAAGGCCAAGGTCCAAGGCCATGGCAGAACTCTGATCATCCTGAACAGTGTACTCCTTGCTGACTGCAACATGCCCAACATCATTAGCATTAATGCAGCCACCAGCCTGTGCCCAGACCTCCAAGTACACCTGTCCAAGACCCAAGCCATCCTCTCCATTCCAAGACCATCTGGTACCAAACTGCTCCTCTCATGCCCCAAAAAGCATGGACTCTACCTCAACCAAACTTCCCCAGTCACTACCAGTAATCCCTCTGTGGGTCCTCCCATTGCCTACATCATGATGGTTACCAAGACTCCATCAACTCACACTGGCTCTGAGACAGGGCAGTACCCACCCACTCATGAGACTTCCCCCAGTAGAGCTAATCAAGACTGCCAGGATCCCCCCTCTACTTCTACTCCATCTGCACCCCACACTGACCTTGAGATAGGGCAGTACCCACCCACTCATGTGGAGGCAGACCAAGACCTCCAGGATCCCCCCTCTACTTCTGCACCATCTGCACCCCACACTGACCTTGAGATAGGGCAGTACCCACCCACTCATGTGGAGGCAGACCAAGACCTCCAGGACCATCCCCCTCCTTTCTGCCAGTACCATACCCCCCCCACTGCAGACAACTTTGAAGAATCTGCCAGTGAAACTGACAGTGATGACATGCCAAAGCTCATCCCTGAGGAGGTTTACAAACAGCAGGATGACCCTGGACTGGGAGTAGATGACCCTCCAGATACCACTCCATCTCTTCCACAACATCTGGACACCCTAACCCTACAACAAGCCAGAGCAGAGATGGAACTCCTCAGTGATCAGATCAGGACCAACTATGAAGAATATGATGGCCCCATAGATGGGGACGGACAACTCAAGCCATCTGATCTGGACACAGCAACTACCTGGGACCAGTGGATACTGAACAACAGGTCACCAGACATTGGACTACCACTGGGAGAAGTCAACCAGAATGTCAACCACATCCACTTCTCCAACAACTCCAGGCTTAACCTCACAATATTTGGATGCACCCTACACCACCTGAACAGCAGGCCTGCTTCACCAGCCTTCAACATCAAGCCCAGGCCTCCACTGCCCCAACTCATCACAGCCTTCACCAGCAGGTTCCCTACCCTGCTGACTTCTGAAAAGGAACAGTTCCCACACAGGTAAATGCACAATGTGCCATCTGATGCTATAGCCCCATCATCAAGCACAATAGCAGGCTTCAGCAAATGGTGCAAGCCTACCCTACTGTTTCCACCACAGCCAGACCTACTCTACAGTGGGCCATTTGCCTTCAGGCTGCCATGACCAGTGCACATGCTTATGCACTATCATTCCGACCAAAGATGATCATGGACCCCAAGAGCTGTGCCCACCCTGGAGGAAAAGTGCTGTGTGTCAACCACCTTAGCATGGACTGGAGCCCCATGGACTTCACCTTTATCAACATCCTTGCCCCCCCAAGCCTGGTCCCCAAGTCGTTTGATCAGTTCTTTGCCCAGACCTGTCTCCAGCCTGACCTTGATGGTTTCCCCAGCAAGCCAGACACCTAAGCAGCCACAAACATAGCTCCCAATCTGATGTATTAGACTTGAACATTCTAGAATTTATTAGATGACCTGTCACCTGTACTACCACATGTACTTACACAGGCTGCACCCTTTTAAATTTAGGGCTATCCTAGTCTCTTCCTGATGTCTGTGCTTTAATTCAGGCTCACCACGTGTGGCTCACCCAAATTATGGGGGGACTAGTCCAGGCATCCTGTCAAAGACAAATCCTCTAGTCTCGAATCATGCAACTCTCGTAACAAAGGTTACCTCCACAAGCTTTCACCAAGCCTGGAATTCCCTTAACCAGTCCCTCTGCAGCCTCTCTGCCATGTAGCCTGCAGCACTTTTGCAGTATTTAGTACAGTCCCACAAGCAGCCTATCTGCCCTAGCCTGCAGCCTATCTGCAGTTCCCTTTCAGCTTCCCAGCAGCCTCCCTGCTACATAGCCTGCAGCCTATCTGCAGTTTCCTACCCTAGCCAGCTACCCCAGTAGACTGACATTTCTCTGTGACTCCTGCTAAAGTGATTTCTCCCTTTCAGCCACTAGAATTTCCCCAAAGTTCCCCTAGCTTTAATATTTTTATTTCCTTATGCCCCTCAGTTAATTCCAGGAATTCTTGAGCTCAAGAATACCTTGAATTGGGGGGGATGTTATTGACTGATTTATATATCAGTCTCTGAGTCGGCATAATGCACACCGGTACCTTTCCCTCCTGGTACCGTGTTGCCTGCCGCCAGGCCACAGGCTAGCTGTGGCCTGCACGTGACTGCAGTACCCTGCAGTACACATCTCTTTTCTATATGATTGCGCCTGTTGCGCTTAATAGCATCTTCTCCTCTATCGAGCCTATGCCGTTGTAACAATCTTACATTAACAGGTTATGTGCGCCATCTTTAGACGCTAACGAAGAACAGCCGCTGATTTCCGCGTTCGGAATCAGTTCCCCTCTGACTAGTCGAAGGCCCGAGTTTTAACTAAGCACCTGGACTCCCTGTGCGGATCCTACTTCCCGCTGCTCCGCCTGCCGCTTCCTACCAAGAATCCTTGGATCTGCCACTGCGTCCTACGACTGGAGTAAGCAAGAGCGACCACTAGTCACCGAAATCTATGAAGTGAGTATAGGACGACGCCCTCACCGAGACCCACACCGCGCTGTATTGATCTCAGACGATCAATTTGTTTACGACCCCAGCTTAAGAGAAGCTCCTGTCGTCGAACATTGCCGCTTGGCAAAGTTCACCCCCCGGTAATCCCCTGGATCCAAAACACAAAATGAGTAACCGGATGAAGAGCCATTTAGCCCTAAAGGGTTCGCGTGGAAAGAAGCATCCGTGGCAAGCCAACTGTCCTTGCAACATGAGCGTTTCTATCCGACCCAGAGCCATCGCCTGCAAACTCCCATCGCGGCTGGACCTGCCTACTTGCGCGCAACGTGCAAATTGCGCAAATGCTAATTTACAACTATGCAATTCAATTGAACTGGTGCGCTTCCAACCTCTGAATCTGCCAAGGTGACTTGCTAGTAATAGCCTGCCTCAGTACTTCGCTTTCGTCATGCAGACCTGCGAAGCTTCAAAATTAATCACTATCTACCCAAGTGGGTTACACACCCCTGCGAACCTGTGGAGCTTGGACCAGCGCAGCTTCGACCTTCGTGCTCTGACCTAGGGGCCATCGCCTGCAACCTGCTGAACGTGCTACTTGCGAACGTGGAAATTGTGCAAATGCTGACCTTCGAACTGCGCAATTGAATTGAACTGGTCCTCTTCCAACCTCTGAATCTGCCAATCTTGCTATTAATAGCATGCCTCAGTACTGATCATTCGTTCTGCAGACCTGCGAAGCTTCAAAATTAATTTCTATTCGCCCAAGTGGGTAACACCACCCCTGCGAACTGTGGAGTTTGGACCAGCGCAGCTTTGAGCTACGTGCTCTGACCTAGGGGGCCATCGCCTGCAACCTGCTGGACGTGCTACTTGCGAACGTGGAAATTGAGCATAAGCTGACCTTCGACCTGCGGGAATCGATAACTGGTGCACTTCCGACCCCCGTCTCAGCCAAAGTGACTTGCTATTTATAGCTACTTAAAGTACCAATCGTTCCTTCTGCGGAGCTGCGAAGCTACACAAGTAAGAACTAACTCGCTTACCCAAGAAGGTGACACTACCCATGAGAAGCTGCAGAGCTTCGACCAACGCAGCTTTCAGATTCGTGCTTCGACCTAGGGGCAGCGGCGTTGCACAATGGTAGCCACTTATCTCCATTCACCATGGCCAGACGCAACTCTGGGCCCAGCCATTCCAAATCATGGGCAGAGCGGCTATTGAGACCCTTATGCTCACCTATTCTCCCAAAGCACATGCCACATGCGCTCTCAAACTGCGCTACATTCGTGTCTACCCACACAACGCATAACCACCGGCCAGCCCAATGCATGCCGACCCACGCTATAGGCATCCACCCGACACGCCCGACCACCCCCCGCGTCGGGTGCAGCCCAGACCTGAACGGCACATACTGCCCAGCCCACACATGCAACACCTTGTCAAAAATCCCTAAAAATCAACCCGACCTCTGATTGGTCTCATTTTTTCTGCATTCAATTCTTACAAGTAAAGGTTAACCTTTCATGTGTGCTCTTGATATGACAGTGGAGGCACGTTCAATACTGCTTTAAAACAGCAACATTGCAAAATATCCCTTATTTGTTTTGTTTGTTACTTTGTTGTTACTTGAAAGCAACAAGGCTACAACATAAGTACATAATGACCGCCCATACATAAGCTTATAATTCCAAAAAACCAACAGCTCAGGGGGCGGTCAATATAGTTACCGCCCTCAATGTAGGAGAGACTCAAGAGTTACACCGAGTCACACAAAGTCAAAAACTAGTGTCACATGAGTGTAACACAAAATGAGTAACCGGATGAAGAGCCATTTAGCCCTAAAGGGTTCGCGTGGAAAGAAGCATCCGTGGCAAGCCAACTGTCCTTGCAACATGAGCGTTTCCATCCGACCAGAGCCATCGCCTGCAAAACTCCATCGCGGCTGGACCTGCTACTTGCGCGCAAACGTGCAAATTGCGCAAATGCTAATTTACAACTATGCAATTCAATTGAACTGGTGCGCTTCCAACCTCTGAATCTGCCAAGGTGACTTGCTAGTAATAGCCTGCCTCAGTACTTCGCTTTCGTCATGCAGACCTGCGAAGCTTCAAAATTAATCACTATCTACCCAAGTGGGTTACACACCCCTGCGAACCTGTGGAGCTTGGACCAGCGCAGCTTCGACCTTCGTGCTCTGACCTAGGGGGCCATCGCCTGCAACCTGCTGAACGTGCTACTTGCGAACGTGGAAATTGTGCAAATGCTGACCTTCGAACTGCGCAATTGAATTGAACTGGTCCTCTTCCAACCTCTGAATCTGCCAATCTTGCTATTAATAGCATGCCTCAGTACTGATCATTCGTTCTGCAGACCTGCGAAGCTTCAAAATTAATTTCTATTCGCCCAAGTGGGTAACACCACCCTGCGAACCTGTGGAGTTTGGACCAGCGCAGCTTTGAGCTACGTGCTCTGACCTAGGGGGCCATCGCCTGCAACCTGCTGGACGTGCTACTTGCGAACGTGGAAATTGAGCAAAAGCTGACCTTCGACCTGCGGAATCGATAACTGGTGCACTTCCGACCCCCGTCTCAGCCAAAGTGACTTGCTATTTATAGCTACTTAAGTACCAATCGTTCCTTCTGCGGAGCTGCGAAGCTACACAAGTAAGAACTAACTCGCTACCCAAGAAGGTGACACTACCCTGAGAAGCTGCAGAGCTTCGACCACGCAGCTTCAGATTCGTGCTTCGACCTAGGGGGCAGCGGGATTGCACAATGGTTAGCCACTTATCTCCATTCACCATGGCCAGACGCAACTCTGGGCCCAGCCATTCCAAATCATGGGCAGAGCGGCTTTGAGACCCTATGCTCACCTATTCTCCAAAGCACATGCCACATGCGCTCTCAAACTGCCGCTACATTCGTGTCATACCCACACAAACGCATAACCACCCGGCCAGCCCAATGCATGCCGACCACGCTATAGGCATCCACCCGACACGCCCGACCACCCCCGCGTCGGGTGCAGCCCAGACCTGAACGGCACATACTGCCCAGCCCACACATGCAACACCTTGTCAAAAATCCCTAAAAAATCAACCCGACCTCTGATTGGTCTCATTTTTTCGTGCATTCAATTCTTACAAGTAAAGTTACCTTCATGTGTGGCTCTGTATGACAGTGGAGGCACGTTCAATACTGCTTTAAACAGCAACATTGCAAAATGTCCCTTATTTGTTTGTTTGTTACTTTGTTGTTACTTTGAAAGCAACAAGGCTACAACATAAAGTACATAACTGACCGCCCATACATAAGCTTATAATTCCAAAACCAACAGCTCAGGGGGCGGTCAATATAGTTACCGCCTCAATGTAGGAGAGACTCAAGAGTTACACCGAGTCACAACAAAAGTCAAAAACTAGTGTCACATGAGTGTACACAAAATGAGTAACGATGAAAGTCATTTAGCCTAAAGGGTTCGCGTGGAAAGAAGATTCCATCTCGTGGCGAAAGCCAACTGTCACTTGCAACATGAGCGTTTCATCCGACCCAGAGCCATCGCCTGCAAACTCCCATGGCTGGACCTGCTACTTGCGCGCATCGCACGATGTGAAAAAATTGCGCAAATGCTAATTACAACTATAACGGCAAAATTCAATTGAACTGCGTGAAGTTCCAACCTCTGAATCTAGCCAAGGTGAGCGTTGCTGCCTCTTGCTAGTAGGTTCGGTTCTCTATAGCCTGCCTGGATTTATGATTTCAGTACTTCGCTTTCGTCATGCAGACCTGCGAAGCTTCAAAATTAATCACTATCCGCTACCCAAGTGGGTTACACACCCCTGCGAACCTGTGGAGCTTGGACCAGCGCAGCTTCGACTCGTGCTCTGACCTAGGGGGGCCATCGCCTGCAACTGCTGAACGTTGCTACTTGCGAACGTGGAAATTGTGCAAATGCTGACCTTCGAACTGCGCAATTGAATTGAACTGTCTCAATTGCCAACCTCTGAATCTGCCAATCTTGCTATTAATAGCATGCTCAGTTACTGATCATTCGTTCTGCAGACCTGCGAAGCTTCTTCAAAATTAATTTCTATTCGCCCAAGTGTGGTAACACCACCGCCGTCCTGCGAACCTGTGGAGTTTGGACCAGCGCAGCTTTAAGAGCTACGTGCTCTGACCTAGGGGGCCATAACGCTGCAACCTGTGACGTGCTACTTGCGAACGTGGAAAAGCTGACCGCAAAAGCTTTCTGACCTTCGACCTAGCGGAATCGATAACTGGTGCACTTCCGACCCCCGTCTCAGCCAAAGTGACTTGCTATTTATAGCTTACTTAAGTACCATCGTTCCTTCTGCGGAGACGAGCGAAGCTACACAAGTAAGAACTAACTCGCTACCATCAAGAAGGTGACACTACCTGAGAAGCTGCAGAGCTTCGACCAACGCAGCTTTCAGATTCGTGCTTCGACTAGGGGGCAGCGGCGTTGCACAATGGTAGCCACTTATCTCACATTCACGGATGGCCAGACGCAGTACGTGGCAACCTGGGCCCAAGCCATTCCAAAATCATCATGGCAGAGCGGCTATTGAGACCCTATGCTCACCTATTCTCGGGCCCAGAGCACACTGCGCCTTAAAGAGAAACATGCGCTCTCAAACTGCGCTACATTCGTGTCATAATACCCACCAGACGCATAACCAAGACCATCGGGCCGGGCCCAATGCATGCCGACCACGCTATAGGCACATTCCACCCGACACGCGTTTGTCTTGATAGCATCATTCCAATCCCCCGAACAAAAATCATGAATTTAATCCCCCGCGTCGGGTGCAGCCCAGACCTGAACGGGCACATACTGCCCAGCCCACACATGCAACAACCTTGTCAAAAATCCTAAAAATCAACCCGAACCTCTGATTGGTCTCATTTTTTTTCTGCATTAAATTCTTACAAGTAAATTTAACCTTCATGTTGCTCTGTATGACAGTTGGGGCACGTTCAATACTGCTTTAAACAGCACGTGTTTTTTACATTTGATTGCATTTAAATTTGTGTCTGGTGATAAATTGTACCGTTATTTTGTTTGTTTGTTACTTTTGTTGTTACTTTGAAAGCAATAGTAGCTATAAAAGGCTACAACATAAGTAATAACTGACCTGGCCGATACATAAGCTAATATAATTCCAAAAAACCAACAGCTCAGGTGGGGCGGTCAATATAGTTACCGCCCTCAATGTAGGAGAGGACTCAAAGTTAGGCACCGAGTCACACAAAGTCAAAAAACTAGTGTCCACATGAGTGATAACACAAAATGAGTAACCGGATGAATAGAGCCATTTACCCTAAAGGGTTCGCGTGGAAAGAAGCATCCGTGGCAAGCCAACGTCCTTGTCAACATGAGCGTTTCCATCCGACCCATGGAGACATTGGCATCGCCTGCAAACTCCGCATCTGTGGCGGCTGGGACCTGCTACTTGCGCGCAACGTGCAATTGCGCAAATGCTAAATTTACAACTATGCAATTCAATTAGAACTGGTGCGCTTCCAACTCTGAAGGGTCTGCCAAGGTGACTTGCTAGTAATAGCCTGCCTCAGGTTGAGCTTCGCTTTCGTCATGACAGACCTGACGAAGCTTCAAAATTAATCACTAATCTACCCAAGTGGGCTGAGTTACACCCTGCGAACCTTGGAGCTTGGACCAGCGCCAGCTTCGACCTTGTGCTCTGACCTAGGGGCCATCCGCCTGCAAACCTACTGAAGTCTACTTGCGAACGTTGGAAATTGTTGAAATGCGACCTTCGAACTGCGCAATTGAATTGAACTGGTCCTTCCAACCTCCTGAATCTGCCAATCTTGCTATTGAATAGCATGCCTCAGTAGATTATCCGTTCTGCAGACCTGCGAAGCTTCAAAATATAATTTCTATCGCCCAAGTGTAACACCACCCTCGAACTTGGATTTAAGCGACCCAGCGCACTTTGGTAGGCTGGCTAGCGGGCCATCGCCTGCTGCTGTGGGCGAAATGACCTGATTTCGGTAACTCCGCGCGAATTATACTGGTAGCCAATGAGGCTGCGACTAAACACCTGCGAACTTCGAGCGAAGTAGGGGGCCATCCGCCTGCAACCTGAATTCGGATAGCAAAGCTACTCCGACGCCGTGCGGGATAATTGCACTTCCGCCCCCCGTCTCAGCCAATGACTTGCTATTTATAGCTACTTAATACCCCATATCGTTCCTTCTGCGGAGCTGCGAAGCTACACAAGTAAGAACTAAGAACTAACATCTGCTACCCAGAAGGTGACACTACCTGAGAAGCTGCAGAGCTTCAACAACGCAGTTTCAGATTCGTAGCTTCGACCTAGGGGGGCAGCGGCGTTGCACAATGGTAGCTCACTTATATTCCATTCACATGGCGACGCAACTGCTGGGCCCAGCGTCATTCCAATATGGGCGAGCCGGGCTATCTGGACCCCCTAATGCTCACCTATTTTCCAAAGCACATGCCCACATGCGCTCCTCAAACTGCGCTACATTCAGTGTCAGTACCCATCACAACGCAAAGACCACCCGGCCAGTCCAATGCATGCGACGACCCACGCTATAGCGCATCCACCCCGACACGCCCGACCACCCCCCGCTCAGGGTGCAGACCCAGACCTGAACGGCACATACTGCCCTGGCCCACACATGCAACACCTTGTTCAAAAATCCCCTAAAAATCAACCCGACCTACCCTGATTGGTCTCATTTTTTCTGCATTCAAATTCCCTTACAAGTAAAGTTAACCTTCATGTGTGCTCTGTATGACAGTGGAGGCACGTTCAAATATTGCTTTAAACAGCAACATTGCAAAAGTGTCCTTATCTTTGCCTTTGTTTGTTACTGTTACCTTGTTGCTTTACTTTTGAACGGCACAATTCAAGGCTACAACATAAGTACATAACTGACCGCCCATACATAAGCTTATAATTCAAAAAACCAACACTGCTCAGGGGCGGTCAATATTTAATTACCGCCCTCAATTGTGCAGAGAGACTCAAGAGTTTACACCGAGTCACACACAAAGTCAAAAACTAGTGTCACATGAGCTGTAACACAAAATGAGTAACCGCGACATGAAGCCATTTAGCCCTAAAGGGTTCGCGTTGGAAAGAGAGCATCCGTGGCAAGCCAACTGTCCTGCAACATGAGCGTTTCTATCCGACCCAGAGTACATCGACCTGCAAACTCCCATAGCGCTGGATGCTACTTGAGCGCAACGTGCGAAATTTGCTGCAATGCTAATTACAACTATGCAATTCAATTGAACTGGTGCGCGTTCCAACTACTGAATTGCCAATCTGACTTGCTAGTAAGTAGCCTGCTCAGTACTTCGCTTTCGTCATGCCAGAGCTGCGAAGCTTCAAATTATATCACTATCTACCCAAGTTGGTTACACACCCCTGCGAACCTGTGGAGCTTGGACCAGCGCAGCTGATTCGACCGTTCGTGCTCTGACCTACGGGCCATCGCCTGCAACTGGCTGAACGTGCTACTTGCGAAACGTGGAAATTCGTGCAATGTGACCTTCCGAACTGCGCAAATTGAATTGACTGGTCCCTCTTCCAACCTCTGAATCTGCCAATGGCTTGCTACTATAGCAGTGTTGCCTCAGTACCCTGATCATTCGTTCCCTATCCTCTTTGAAGACCTGCGAACGACGCTCTCAATCAATTTTAATTTCTATCAGACAGTGACTGGGCGTAATCTCACCTCTCTACCTGTGAGAGTTTTGCGACCAGCCTGCGCTATTACTAGTTGTGTACTAGGGCGCCATCGCTGCAAGGATGCTGACGTTTAGCCTACTTTCGCGAACGTGAAATTGATGCAAAAAGTGACCGCTTCGACATGCGGAATCGTAACTGTGTGACTTCCGACCTCTCACCAAAGTGACGTGCTATTTATTAGCTACTTAAGAGTAACCAATCGTTCTTTTGCGGAACTACGAAGTCTACACAAGTAAGAACTAACTCGCTACCAAGAATAGGTGACACATACCGCTGAGAAGCTGCGACTTCGACCAACGCAGTTTACATCTCACTATTATCTCGACTAGGGGAGGCAGCGGCGTGCACAATGGTAGCCACTTATTCTCATCACCATGGACCGAAGAACTTGGACACCATTCCAAATCATGGGCGAGCGATATTGAGACCTTGACTCACCTTGTCTCCAACACATATGCCAATGCCTTCAATGCGCTACAATTCGTGTCATGCCCACACAGGAACGCATGACACCCCGGGCCAGCCAGCTGCATGCCGTAC
>JAJSRW010001983.1:0-15000 GCA_022414725.1 Microglena sp. YARC | reverse complement strand
GTGTCCATCGCCGGTTGCGCGCACGCGCGCACCAAGAGGGGGGGTGTATATGACCACGTGCGACCTGCCGGCACTTCCCGGTTAGATTGTTGGCGCACAGTGCATCGCAATATTTATCGATTTCACCTGCGGTAGGTACTACGGCGTGGTCGGCGACAAATCGCGGAGGTTGTTTCACGAATGAAGACGAAGCACTGCGACTTCCACCGTCGACACCCCACCTACCATGTGAGGCGTAATGCGTTGAATGACTCACGCCGGTCGTCACACGGGGTCGCGGCTTGCCTCCATTATCCAACCACTGTATGTGAGTCCGGACGGCATCGTGGACCGCTGGACTGAGCGAACGATGGGACACGTTGACCCCGTCGTGTTTAAAAAACAGCCCTTGATGCCGGACGATTAACAGCTGCCGTCCTGAGACTGGGTTGTCGGAGGCGCGTCTTCTCCGTGACATAGCCAGACGCCCCGAGTTTCTTGTGCGATGCGCCGGGTTATCAGTATGACGGCCGGCCTATGGCGGCATGGAAGAAACCCGTAGCAGACGCGTTTAGAAATCAAATTATTGTCCCATTACTACACTTTATCGAGGGGGAAAGCATCTGTTGATGTACGCATTGGTCGAGATCGCGCATGAACAGTGATCGCGCCTATGACCAACTATAATTCCGTTGAGAAAGGTACTGGTAGCGTGTTCACAAAAAGAACAGTTTATTCCGCCCCAACAACATGTAAGAAACTGGAGTTTGACTCCTGTAGCGTCCTTTCGGTCCATATATTGTTGAACATTTCATTAGAAGCAGGGGCAGAATCCTGTCTGCCCCCTCTCGGTTGGTCATTTTTTGTCTACATGGAGGAAATATCGTGCGGGTCTTCACGGTTCGTCAAGGATGTACGTTCTTGTACGTTTCCCACGACGAAGATGTTACCAAGAACTCCACGTAGGCCTTATGGCGGTACAGAGTTGTCGACTTGTGGCATGGTTCGGGACCGGGTAAACATATTGGAAAGATTGTTGATGTTTGTTGGATTGACTGATTGTATGAAGATGGTCGTACAATCTCCTCAACTCGCTATTCTCATCACTGAAAAGACATACGAATTGCAAATTTTAAGATTTTTTACAAAAATTTGACCGTTTGAAAGAGGGACATAGTGTCGATGTGGTATAATACTAGGGCACAGATTTTTTTCTCAACCATAACAAGGGGACAAAAACATGATACGGACGTATGTGACTGCGCTCTCATGATACCCTCCTCGTCCTGTTTGATCTCGAAAAGGTTGCAACAGTTGACCTCGTTTGCTTTTCCGAAAATTAAGTAAACCTAAATGCAAAATGTAAATTGCGTCAAATTTAAAGTGTGAGGCCCATCTCTCGAATTACAGTCAACGAAAATTTGCATGGCGGTGTTCCTACGGCCCGAGTCGAAATACCTTGTTCAGTCGGGGATAACCGCTGGTACAATACCAATGTAAGTTGCCGGCATTGTACTTGTTCCACCGACTGTAGATGGCAGTGAGTGGTTTCGATGACGCAGGCATCTGTGTTGCGGTTCTTTACGATTATTCTTTTGTGCAAATACAATGCAATAAACAATGGATCGAGCAGCTATGCGTCGACGTCTCCGTACCGTGTCGAACGCAAAGATCTTGATCGATAGTCGGTCGCGTGACCATTCGACCTACCCCAGTCCGAACCACTACTCCGTAATTTCTCGACACGGAAATCAGGACATCCGGTCGGTGCATCTTGCAGGAGCTATTCTTCCCAACGCAGCCTTCACGTTACCAGGCCATCGAAATAGCGACTTTTGGTATCGTGGTGGGCACCCCCCTCCCAAAAACACTTGCGCTTCAAAGCGGGCGATTACATGTCTGGTGCAGCTCTCGCTATTGCTTTGAATTCACAGTTTAGGATCCCATTCTATCACTGCGTCTTTTAGGGGCGTAGACAGCCGGATCGTGTTCTCAAGTCCGGATGCCGCGTTCGGTATTTGGTTCGGCAACGAATCCTCATGTCCGGCGCGGCTCATAGGATTCGAGTCTGATTCGATTTGTCAGCGACATTCGACACGGACGCTAACGTCTGGCTACTGGAGGCCCCGTTCCGTATCGACCTACTAGCGTTCAGACGTTTCATCGTCGTAGAGATGTGGCAGCCGAGCGCTGAAGTACTTGTTAGCCCCAACGCTAACGTGAACACCGCATTCGCAGTGATCGAGTATCCCACGAACACTTCCACGTCCGAGCATTGCGGAAGTCTATCTAGCGGGATACGGACCATCATGGGGACACCAAAGACTTGGGGACCCGCCTCTGTCATCGATCCGACGTATCGGCATCACACTCAAAAAACGACGACGGATCGCTTGTCGACTTTCAGAATCAAGACCATGTTCTGGAGATCATTGCAGAAAGTAGCACAATTACATCGAGATTCACGTAAAACAGTCAGTTTGTTTACTATTTTAATCATTTAATCAAGAAGACACTCACAGACACAGCCCGAAATGGTGAGCTTAGCTGTAGCTGGATCAGATGCAGCAACTTGGCACTGATCGATAGGGGCATCACATCTACACACACACGATTGAAGTAACAATAACTCTGCAACTGGGTTTCCTGGAGTTGATAGAGGCAATCATTTGTCCATGGGTAGAGGCACGTCATTGGTCCAAGGGCACGTCATGAGGCACGTCATTGTCCAATGAGGTGGAGGCACGTCTGGTAGAGCACGTCCATTGTCCATGGGTGGCATGCCACTCATTGTCCATGGGTAGATGCACGTCATTGTCCATGGGTAGAGGCACGTCATTGTCCATGGGTGGAGGGCACGTCATTGTCCATGGGTAGAGGCATTCATGTCCAGGTAGGCACGTCATTGTCCATGGGTGAGTGAGCACATCATTGTCCATATGGTGGAGGCATGTGGCCACATGTCATTGTCCATGGTAATGCATATCATCATTGTCCATGGGTGGAGGTGAAGGCACGTCATTGTCCATGGGTAGATGCATATCATCATTGTCCATGGGTGGAGGCATGCCATTGGTGTGTCCGGTGATGGTTGATCGTTGTTCATGCATGGGACCAATGTTTCCCAACAAGAGATTGGACAAGTGGTTGGACGTCGCAAGTTGGGCAACATTTGTGCGTGTACACATCATAGAAGGCCGACTTGCATGTAGGGTCGTTATCATTTGTAGGATCGTACAGAAGCTATCAATTTTATTGCAAGGAGGGAGAAGCAGTGACGCAAAAAGATCGATCCGAACATGGTCCAAAAGTTTGATCTCATGTTGGTAATCCTGAATTCCCCTCTTGTATCATTATCAAACAAATCAAAATAGATGCCTCCTCCACGACGCTCGTTGTTCCAAGTAACCTCGGTGACCGTCGAATGCACTCGATAGGGGACGTCATCGATCTTGTTAGCCATGTTCTTCAGCGATGTGCAGCACCAATCTGGAGACGTTTCCTCACAAGCGAGTGCCTTAGAAACCTCGAAGCACATAGTACCGCTTCCATCCGAGTTCGACGACTCGTTGATCCAACGAAATGCGTAAGGCGAGGAGCAGCACGAACGCATCGAACAACTTCCACTAGGGAAGGATCCCTTCGCAACATGCAATAGGGACACCGAAAGAGTGCTGATCAGGAGAAGATATTCATTCTCAAATATATACATTTTGTACATGTTCGAAGACCTTTACACTCGCATTTTTGTTATTATTTTTACAACCAACAAACAATACACATTATTGACTCGGTCTGATGTAACATTGTCCTCGCCACCATCCTCCTTAGCAGGACGCGCCCGCATGACCCTCACGTCCCCTTCAATGAGACAGGCGCACTCGACATTACCAACGAGTATCGAAAGCGCCACGTGGATACACCCCGCTTACATACATAAGCAGAGAGCAAGTTGTCGGAAAAGAAACATCAAAAAAACTAGTTTGAATCATTATTGTATGAGTGATGTCCTATAAAATGACCCGTCAGCAAAAGAAATTACATGACGCTTTGCACATACAAAAACCCGTGTTCTTTTGGGCCACGGTACTTGGAAGAGCATCGCTTAAGTGCTCCGGCTGGTCCTTCATGGTCTCGAAAGTACCGATGAAAAAGACGATATCGGAGTTCTTGGATGAGTGATCTAAAAAGCACGATATTTCGTTAAATGCAATTGTTTTGATTTCAAAATCGTATTGGTGTTCTGGTTCACCTTGCTAACCATTTGGTTACACCGTAAGTTGGCCACGAGAATTTTCTGCGACTGTAGTAAGACGTGTATTGAAGGAACCTACCGTTTCAACTCTATTGTTGCCTTTCTTGGAGTTTGAGAAGAAGAACAAATAGTTGCATAAAGATGCACCATTTTTCCAATACTTCGGCGGAACAGTAAAAAAAATTATCAGGAAATGTACGACACGTTAGGAAAAAGCGTTAAGAATGGTCGCTGATGGGTGTGTTAAAAACTTGCAGAATCGACTAGTTCTCTGATGCATCATGCAGAGTGTTACAGAAACAAGAATGTTTCTCAGCAATTTCAACAAAATACTTTTACAAGAAATAATGCGCGGCTGGCAAGATTTGATGACTACACTCCATTTTTCAAGTACTTCAACGAAGTGAGTTTGGAAAGTGGTGATATGTCGTCCACACGTGTGTTCGAAATGTCGATGTGAAGCAACGAAGTGAGTTTGGAAAGTGTGTGATATGTCTTCCACAAGTGTGTTTCGAAATGTCGAGGTGAAGCAACGAATTGAGCAGTACAGATCTGCTATGTCTTCCACTTCGATGTGCGTCATGTTCAGGTGAGCCAACGCAGTGAGGACAGAGCTGATATATCGGTCACGTTGGTGTAATTGATTTCAGGTGAGCCAACGCAGTGAGGCCGGACAGATGTGATATGTCTTCCACGTCGCTGTAATTGATGTCCAGGTGAGCCAACGCAGTAAGGCCGGACAGATGTGATATGTCTTCGAGCCTGCCTTCGATTTCCGAAATGTCGAGATGAACCAACGAAGTGAGGCCGGACAGCGGTGATATGTTGTTGAACAAGTTGATGTGCGCCATGTTCAGGTGAACCAATGAAGTGAGGCCGGACAGAGGTGATAGGTCGTACACGAAGGTGCTCGACATGTCCAGGTGAATCAATGAAGTTAGACAGGACAACGGTGATATGTCGCACACGTAGGTGTGATTGATGTCCAAGTGAACCAACGAAGTTAGACCGGACAGAGGTGTCAGGTCTTCGAGATCTTCGCTTCCCGAAATGTCCAAGTGCGTCAACGCAGATAGGTATCACAGAGGTGTCAGGTTGAAGGTTTCGAATCCCGCCAAAGAAGTTAGGTCATGCGTGTGCGTGAAGGTTTCGAATTCCTCCAAAGAAGTTAGGTCATGCGTGTGCGTGCTTTCTTGCTTGCTTGCATGCATGCATTCGGTCGATGGATGTGTCATTCGATCCTGTATGTGTGCGTGCGTGATCCTGTGATGTAAATCTTATCTCTCTATCTCTCTATCCTCCGTTCGCCCATCACTCTGCGTGCGTGTGTTTGCATTATCAATCAATCCATTCCCTGAGCATCCCCAGGGGATGTAATCTTCCACTCTCGTCGCTTGATATCTTGTAGCATCCACACCCATCCGGACCATGCTAATGCCTGGGCTTTGAAATACTCCACGCCTGTCGCTTCATGCAAAGAATCCATCTCGTTTATTATATGTTCGATCCTCTCACCTACTGTTTTCAAGTCACTACTGTGCTCTTCCATGGTAATACATACAGTTGTTCTCAAATAAAGTGGGACACACCTTATAATCATCCAGACTGCAGATCGTTCCGTTTGGGGGGTGCAGCAGGTTGAAAATATTCCGAGTCGCCTCTTTGGTAAAAAGTTTGCTCACAAATTCACGTCGTTTTCGATGTACACCAAAGCGTTTCCACCTCCAAAGAGTAGAACACGACTGATGTTCGTAAATAAGTCAGCGCCCATTCTTAACGCCAATTTTTCTTAACGGCGATGTCGTACATTTATTTCCATCTGATATATGTTCATTTACTGTTCCGCCGATGTAGAGATTGGTGTCGCCCCAGACCTTTCCAATCACCAAAACTGACGAGTTACCTTTGTGCTCTTCTCCATCGGAGCTACGAAGTCAAAAAAAAATGTACACAACAACTAATTAACTAGGCACGTTTCTCCTCGGATTCGTCTTGCTAACTTAATATCTTTGGGCATTATTGTCACTCTCTTAGAGTGGATAGCCGCCAAGTTGCAGTCCTCAAAGATGCCAACCAGGTAGGCCTCTGAGGCCTCCTGGAGGGCAAGGACAGCCGAAGACTGGAACCTAAGGTCGGTCTTGAAGTCCTGTGCGATCTCTCGCACAAGCCTCTGGAAAGGCAACTTTCTAATCAGAAAGTCCGTAGACTTCTGGTACTTGCGGATCTCGCGCAGGGCGACGGTGCCGGGGCGGTACCGGTTAGGTTTCTTCACGCCACCTGTGGCAGGTACGTTTGAAGCATACTTCGACGCCTTTATGGGTAGCTGCGTTCTGGGAACCTTGCTACACGTGGACTTACGAGCGATTTGCTTAATACGTGCCATTTGTGAGAGATAGAGCTGTTGTGTGCACTTTAATGAGTTTGCCACAAGCATTCAATTTTTTTTATAACAAGTTATTGAGCCAGGGTTCAGGGCTCTTTCTTGCGTCTCGACTGTATTGGCACGAGGAATCACAATTCCGCTCCAGACCATGTTTCGCAACCAGTAGAAAACGACCGGGAGCTGGACGCCCATTAACTGCTACAACAACAGCAAACACAATACAAACTTCGATATTTTTTATTGTTGGTGGTCTTGTTGTGCACGTCTGCCCTCTATGTCACCCATCAAACGGTCCACCGTGTACCGAGGCTCAGGATCAGGCTCGACAGTGTTGTAAGGCAACAACATGGTCACCTCCCCAGCGACACTAGAATTCAAGTACCTACTCTGCACCCACCGTCACGCAAAAGCAGGGTCCCCGCCACGTTCGTCTCCAACAACACCCATCTCAGCTACGCCGGCACCAAACCGCGCCCCAGCCGGAGCGTCACACCCCCTCCTGTCAACCAGAAATTCGCGCCCAGTCATCACAAGCGCCTCACGAGACAGCGCGGGCTCCACCGAACCGACGTCGGCACGCGAAACCGGTCCGGTCACAGCAGACTCAGAAGTACCATAGTACTCAGACCGTCAGTCGTCGTGCTGCGCATCGTCGCCTCTAAACTGTCGGGCTTGGCCACAACGTACGCACCAGAACTCTCTGCAAGCCGAGACACACCGAACCGTGTTCCCGAATCAGCGGCCGTCTCACGCATAGTCGATCGAGGAGGGTCCAACACTGAAACACTGTAAGCTCCGCGTCCAGATGTCATCGTTGGCAAGCCACCACCACGATCCTGACCCACCGCAACGTCCTTACGAGTCGCATCGGGCGCCGCGTCATCAGCCGAGTAAACAACGCCACCAACGTTCTTCGCATACAAATTACGTTGGTGACCGTCAGGGTTGACAGCGGTCGCCTCGCGAAGCGTGTGGCGCGCTCCAGAATCAGGATCCACCACAGGACGGCGGCGTGAAACAGAGCCGCCCGCAAAGTTGCCAGTCTGATGTCCGTCGTGGATACCCACCTCCTTGCGCGTCGTTCGCTGACATCCTGCGAGTCGTACACCGTGAGCTTGGGAACGCCGTGAGATCCTACAAGGTTCACCACAGGCGCCGAATCGAGGAGAACCGTCGTTCGCGTGACATCCTGCGAGTCGTACACCGTGAGCTTGGGAACGCCGTGAGATCCTCACCAACATCCTGAGTGTCGCGTGAGTTGGAACGCCGTGAGATCCTACAAGGTTCGACAGGCGCCGAATCGTGACATCCTTGATCCGTGAGCTGGGACGCCGTGAAGCCATCAGGTGGAGAATCGTCGTTCGCGCGACATCCTGCGAGTCGTACAGCCGTGAGTGCTTTGGGAACGCCGTGAGAGTTCCTACAAGGTTCACCACAGGCGCCGAATGTTCGAGTGAGAACATCCTTGAGCGTCGTTCGCGCGACATTCCTGCGAGTCGTACACCGTGAGCTTGGAAACGCCGTGAGATCCTACAAGGTTCACCACAGGCGCCGAATCGAGGTACTCCTCCTTACGCGTCGTGCGCAGCACATCCTGCAAAGGCGCGACCAACGCCTTGACGGCCGTAGTGAGAGTTCCAGGGGCGCGTGCGAGACCCGGTCTCCATTCGCGCGTTGCCAGGGGCCGACATACCGCTTCGACCGTAGTCAGTGACGCTCTTTGACCGTCGTCGTGGCAGGCCCTCGCGACATCTCACCCAGGGGGGTTCGAAAAATGAGGTTCCGTTGGGACCCTCCTCGGTCCTCCATCCGGTGCACGCCCACAGGGGCAGCTGCACCCTTGTACAGGTCGGCGGAACGCATCGTTTCACGCTCGGTGTGCCGGTCGACAATTGCGGATCTTGTCGTACCCGGGCTGAGACCCGGCCGCGCCACCGGTGCGCATAAAGTCGTCGGTGGTCTTCTGCTCGCGGATGAGAGGAGGGGGGCGCGTCTGAGTGTTGATGGGGTTGGTGCTTAGGTCGTTCCGTAGCAGTAGATGTGGACGACCCGGGGATAATCTGTCCAGGCAAGCTCTGTTTGGGACGCGTGAGAGGACGCATGTCGTCCACTGTTAGCTGCGCGCAGACCCCCCATTTTGCGCATCTTTTCCTCCGGGATCGGTTGAACACGAACCTGTTCGAAAGGAGTTCGTTAGCGCGATTGCGTGGCAATTGCACGACGTCGCGGTACTCGGATCCCCGACGCCTACAGGCGGACGCAGGACGTCCACTCTCGCCTCTGTAGGCCTGAAGAGTTGCTGAATTTCTCGCTTTCCACCGCTTAGTGATGTGAAGTCTTGGGAGCCCTTTCTCGCCCACGAAGTTCTCCATCTCGTGTCCTCGGTTTGTGGAGACGACGCCGATCCTGGAGGCTCGCTCCCTCTGAAGAAAGGGACCATGTTGCCGTGCGTCGCTGGCATGGCGGTCGCCAGTCATTGAGGACCTGAATGTGTTCTGCATGAGGAGCTCCTTTTCGTGTGCGTAGACATCTTGCACGCGTGTGCAGTGGTACGGGTCGTGAACGGATGGTCGGTCGCGCGCCTCCGCGTCAGACGCGTCAACCAAGATAGGCATTGATGATGATGATGATTTGCGGAATGTGCCGGGTCTCTTCTCTGTATGATGTCATCGGGGAGACAGCTAGCGGCACCCTTTCCGGTTTCGTTGCGTCTCTTTGAAAGCATGTACCCTGCGCCTGCGACGATAAGGAGAAGCGCAGCCTCCATGCGGATGTGTTCTTTCCTTCAAACCACAATATTTTTGTCAAAAAGTGCGCATGGAGATCTGTTTGTCGCGTGCCAAAAAAAGTGTTATGTTTGAACATGTAATAGCCAGCCATTCAACAAGCATATATGTCCGCGTACATATTGACTGGAGCCCCACTGAACGAGGTTTGGAACAACAACCACGACCGTGTCTTCACGGACAAGCGAGCTCCGGGAACCAAAAACTACAAAACAAAGAAGACGACGAGCAGCTTTCCGAAGAAGAAGAAAAAGGATGCGGAATCAATTGCGAAATCAAAGACGCCGTCGTACGCGTGCGTCTTTGACAAGAACCCTAGTCCGTTGTGCGACATGTACACACAGGGGTTCAATTCCTCATTCGACGACATCATGGACATTTACCAACGAGACACGGAGTATCGAAAATCTCATGCCGAAGAAGAAGAAGAAGAAAAGATTGAAGAGCATCCTAAATACAATAAAACGAATACGACAATGATGATCCTGACTCCGAATCGGACAATGATCATCCTAATGACGATGCCAACGATTCAGATTCATACAATGAGCCGCCCCCCCCCCCCAATAACATCCGCTCGCCTGCCTAAAAGCAGTAAAAATCCAGTCGAAGGATTCTTTCATCCACAAATGGACACGTCCCCGAAGCCTAGACAAGCGTTGATGGAGCTCGCAATGTTTGTGTTAGCAGGCGTCATGCTCATATTCATTCTAGAGACATTCGTAAAGTTGGGAATGGGGATGCGGTACCGTCGTCATGGAGGAGGCGCCGCGTACACTCACTACTGATTAAAAACAATCCCATTTTATTTTGAAAACAATTGTATGAACTGAAAATGACCTCCTCTATCACTATCTCAATTACATTGTGTGACGCAATGACGGATGAGAAGATGGACATGGTAAGGGCCATTCCAGGCGTCTCGAACGTCGAGTTAAGCCAAACCGAAACCGATACACTAAATGTCGTACTTGGCGAGGCTCTCCATACACCCCAAGAGCACCGCCAGTGTCGCCATGGCCATCGCCAAGCAGTTCCCGAGCTGCCCGTCAAGTATGGGGTCCCCAAGTAATTTTGTCAAGTACATGTAAAGCAGTTTAGTTGCTATATCAACATGAACGACAATGCGGCGGCAACCACAACCATATGGCACGATGACCTACGCAGTTTCAATGGCACGACGGAAGCACTCTACAGTTTCGTACCCCTTCCAGGGATGCTCCTCACAGAGCAGCTGAACGCACTGTTCAGATTCTCCATATACTACGGCATCGCCGTGTGCATTTTCTGTGCCTCCCCCAAGGCGCTGCTAATTCCTGTTTTGACAGGTGCGCTGACCGCCGCGGTCCACCGTTTTGACGTTGGCCAGCGAACGAACACGATCGAGATGATGCGCAACGAGGGTCTCGAACGTGACCCCGAGACGGAAAGTCTCTGTCGCGCGCCCACGAAAGAGAACCCGTTCATGAATCCTGCAATCGGTGACATGGGCGCAGTGCTGGTGGGAGGGACGCGTCCCCCTTGCGACATCACGCGTCCGTCGGTCCGAAAGCGAGTTGACAAACTCTTCCACGGCGATAAATGGCAGGAGCCACACGATGTGTTCAAACGTAATTCCGGCTTCCGTCAGTTTTACACTGTCGCCGCCCCCAACGACCAGGGCGCCTTTGCGAACTGGCTCTTCAACGACCGGTCCATCAGCTACTCGCGAAAGATGCAATGACGATGAAGAGGCTGCTCCAGAGAATGCAGATGACAAACTTATCCATTGGGACTGTGTACATTAGTATGGGCATGCACCCCCCCCCCAAGATCATAAAAGCATCAAAGATCTTGCGGATGAAGTGCCAGAGGCACAACTTGAAATGCGGGTACATGAGATTCAGACCGCAGAAAAACATGGCCTCGTTATCGTTTCCTACGATCGTTGGGAGGACAAACGCGTGCAGTACTGCCAGAACGATCGCCCCGATCGCTAACATTATGAGAGGCTCTGTCGTCGAGAACACAAGGTCATTCCTTAAACCGGCGTACGTGGTCCCTACGTTCTCCAAGGTCAACTCGTCGCTGCTGGTGGTGGTCGACCTCACTATGTAAGTGGAAATCCACGCGATCAGGAAGGCGACACACAGGACCGTGTACAATGCATGCGCGTACCCCGGATGACTCATTATTTTTCGATGTATATTTTTTGTAGACAAGAACGCTGTAAACCATCAAACGATGGATGAGGTGATGTTGATCCCGCAATACTTTTGTGGCTCGTTGTCAAAGTCGACCTTGGTGTAGAGCCCGATAGACATCGCCTCGCCCAGGATCCACTTGAAGTTCGACCAGAACTTGGGCGTGTGTCCCACCTCGTCCGTCGCGAGGTGACCCAGCTCGTGGATCGCGACATACATGAGGATGTTCTCCCTCACTAGCTCGTGGGTCACGCTGACGCAGACACAATACGATCTTCTCACCCTTGTTTACAGAGTACGATGTGTTACCCAAGTTCCGCCCCCGCCTCCGAGAGAGCGTCTGGTTGTAGTTATCGTACAGCTGGCGCACGACCGGGTTTTTTGGGTACTTGGCCACGAGATGCTGAACCAGCTTGTTAAGATTCGAGTTGATGCGCGCCATGAGGTTCGCCGCGTTCTGGCGGTCGGGCAGCCGACGCATCAGGTATTCGCGACCGTCGACGTCCGAGCTCACGAACAAGACCTCGCTGTAGAATCCTCGGAGGTACCCTACAATGATGATCACGATGATGAACACGGCGAAAATTTCAGCGAAGCGTCCCATTCATTATTTGTCATGCTCTCCGAAATGTTTTTTTCTCCGAAATGATTTTTCTCAGAAAAGTCGGACCGGACATTTTGTTGCAACCTTCGAGTGCAGAAGAGAGAAACGCGACAACAAGTCAGTGATTTTTTAACATCTTCGTATTTTAGATTCTGATCGTGTGCGCCAATGATTACGCTGACTTTCCCCGCCGTGTTTGGACGACGTGCAATGTCACCGTCCCGACGTCAACCTGGGATTGTCCACACCCACCCCCGTCCCGAGAGAAGCGATCGCGTCCATAAAAAAACGATGGAAATCGTTCGGTTTCGAGCATCTGATCGAAGAGGTCCCTCTGCTGAACTCGATGGGTATGTGGCCGTCGATTTCAAGCACGCCCGTTTAAAACCTGTCGCGAACGGGTTCATGTTCGTCGAGATCGTCTTGAGCTTTTCGAAGACTCGGAAGAAAACACCAACGAGGAGGAGGAGGTCTGTTTTCTTTTGGGAAAACAAAGTGCGGACGAATGGAGGCCCTCGAGGATGGATGTGGACGATGTCAAGTTGTTGAATTACGTTAAGGGGGCAGCTGACTGATGGATGATGGGGAGGGGTGTGTCACAATTACGTTTCGGACCTCGTGTATCATGTCCCAACGGGGATCTCGAGTTCCCCCAAATTGTGCAGAGTCATTCTCCCCGGATCCGAATACGAGGAGGGTGAGGTACATGATTCAAATATCGTGGGACGGTACAGTTTCAATTTGACGACGATCGATGTAAGTTGTGGCCACGCGACATTCACAAAGCCCAAAAGGAAGCAACAGTTGACTCGTTGCTTTCCGCAATAAGTAAACATAACAGTTACAGTCAACGGAAGTACTAAAATGGAACCGCTTCGTGTACGGCACACTCTTACGGGGTGTAACCTAAATGGTGTTAGCAACCCACGGGCCAGTGGAACACCAATACGATTTTGAAAATCAACAAAATTGCAGGATGTTAACGAGAATATCGTGGTTCTTTTTTAGATCACGGCTCTCCATCCTGCAGACTCCGTATATCGTTCTTTTTGTCGTACTTTCGGAGTGTCCATTAAAGGACCAGCCGCACTTAAGCGATCGCCCTCTTCCCGGTCGTGGCCCAAAAGAACACGGGGTCTTTGTTGATGTGCAATGCGTCATGAAGAGTTCTTTGTTGGACGGGCCATTTTGTAGACCATCCACTCTTACACTATAACGAACGTGTCGACGCCCTCTTATACCGTTTATTGGGATTTTCATTTACTGTTCGTCGACTGTAGTTGTTCTTCTAAATAATTTGGACTCGTCACGGCAGGACTTGTATCGTCAATTCTTGTGTCTTCCAAAGCAATGGCTCGAAATGTTTGGTTTCGAGCTTCATTAAATGATTTGCTCGCGCACTCTCCTCTTCTATCATCGTTCTCGATCACCAAGCCGGACCTGAGACGAGCTTGGAAAAGACTGTCCATCGTCAGTATAGTGTTGCCTTGATGGAACGTCGAAGACGCTACAAAGTCAATGAACCCAAGTTGAGTGAGCTTAAATGCTGAAGCTGAACCAACCAAGGCTCAGAAATCGATGCTGGGAGTTTGCGGTGTGCATATCTTCTTTTTAATACAGTTTAAATCAAATTTAAATTGCGATCATCATTAATTTCCATATTGTGGGGCGAGCGATTCACGGATTTCCTTGAGTTCCTCTTTTAGGGTGTTCAATTCGTCGCGCAGTTTCCTGGACTCAAGCCAGAAGCAACGGACAAGTGCCGAGCGACCGTTGAGAGTGTCCTTAAGAGGGGTGCACGTCTACGACTTCTCGGAAGGACTTCGTTGCACGCTGCTGCGCGATGACTCCGGCGTGGCTCTTGCGCTATCGGCGCCCCGGTACTCGAAGTTAAGCGCCGATAGCGTCGATTGTCACGCGTCCGTGATGGCTCGAAGTGGTGCTTGACGTTAGAATCGGACTCCATTTGTGATGAAAACGATGATGTTGATGTAGCGATCAGTTGCCATTGAAAAAAAAAAATATCCATCGCCTACAACATGCAATCTGGCTCCGGGTGCGTTTGTATTAAAACAACGTTTCGCGTTATCTCCAAAAATAGTTACATCCCGACACCACCCCGGTGCTGATTCCAAATTGTGTCCGCACCAACTCTGTACAAACCGGTGTTTGAATCCGAATTGAATGTAATGGACGGAAACCCCGTTCCGTCATCAAGCCACCGCCACCTTAAATGGACTCTCCGTTCTGGTATATCTCCTCTACGATGTTCAGGTTGCTCATCGTGACATTATCGCTCAACACGTTGCTCCCGTTCCTGTGCTCGCTGAGACGCCGGTGCCGCCATGGTCACTCCAAAACGCCTGTAGATATTTACCAGCGTTTGCCGCGAAGGTCTCGGTGGCGATTGGGACAGGGAAACCTGAGGGCCCATGACGAACTGTCCAGTATTTTTTGTCGGACCTCCCTAAAGAGGAGCTGGTAGTCCATCGCGTCACCCCTGTCTATGGTGATGACCTGCCCTCCTCGCTCCTTTGGTGACAGCCGGGTCCGATCTCTGCCGGGTGGTTGAGCACGATGATGTTTACCTCCTACAGTTACGGTCGGGGTGTTCACGGTGACATTGGATCCGTTGACAGTCCAGGTTTTCGCGCGCTCACGTAAGATTGTTTTGAGAACGTGGTGGGAGGGGCGTGGTAATGACCACCTTCCTGTCGCGCCAAGTTGCACGGTGCCGAGCCGGCCCTCTCGACTGGGATGTCCACAACCTTAATGAGCTCCGGTGACCTGCATGTTCAAATCCTCTCCGC
>JAJSRW010001439.1:0-30513 GCA_022414725.1 Microglena sp. YARC | reverse complement strand
CACGCAGCTTCCGAGCTACCGTAGCCCTCATGCAAATCGAACCCATGTTCAGTTTTCCACTGCGCACCCAGCGTAGCCCTTGAATGAAAGCCTACCACAACTACATCGAAACTACGGTGTGGTGTAATCATACGTATATAACCATGAGAATTCCCCACTCGGACAAACACGTTTTCCTTTACACCACATTTGGTTTCGAGTTGCATTGGTCGACTTGACGGAAGTTTTGAGCCTTCACCCAGTACCTTAGCAGCTAAAGTATCTGGTATCTTTATATCTATATCTAATCTAGACTATAGTTCTTAAGTTATCTTTATGTTCTCTCATAGTTTCTATTCTATTCTATTATTGCTCTCCTCCGTCTCTGGGTAACTATACCTCCCAAAACATAGGCGTACTACAGTGACCTATCACGCTAGAAAAGCACTTCGAGAGTGAATAGACTGTATGCACGAGACAGACGCGCCAATCTATACACGAGGACAAGCAATACGTCTACAAGACAGCGGTTACGCCAAAACACAGCGGTGAAGAGCGGATGCCTGTAACCTGACTAACCAAGTCAGAAACCTAAAACCCAGCACGGCTATACAGAGTGTGTCAGTGAGAGACCTATACGCATCAACAGAACTCACCTTTCATGAAGATGACACAGTCTACGGAAGTGAACAGTGATAGAACAGAAACACTGTCTGGGGCGATATTCTAAGGAATACATAAGTAGTCACCAATCAAAAAACGCGTGAGAGCACCGCAATTCATCGACACTCCACCTATAACACATACATACAAAATACTACCTCTCCACCTATGGCACGGACATAAACATATGTAACATATATAAAAAAAAAAAAAAAAAAAAACTCCAAAAAATCGACGAGAAACTTCCAAATGAACCCAAAGGTTATAAAGAATGAAACAAGCCAAAAAATTCTAAAACAATTGCCAAAGCTAGAAAGAAGGAAAAATAATAATCAAAAATGGTAACACGTATAAGAAACCCGATCCGAATAGAACCTAATGCCAAACTTTGATTAACGAAAAAACTAATATGACCAAATGAAGGATGACCCTAAGAGAGCTGTCATACCTTAATGCGACAAACCTCCAGACCGCAGACAAGGGGCTTTGGTGAAGGTTCAGCACAGTTATCCACGTGTTTAACATATGGCAACATCCACGTGAACCATCCTCCGCCAGCTCCTTATGTAGTATATGAATAACATCAAATGCTTTGCTCGAGGCAGGACTGCCAGTCTTGCCCAACTTACGAGACCCTAATTGTCACCCGAATGGTAAACAAAGCACAAGGCAACCCAGATTCCACCCTCAATTTCTTCAACCCATGTTAACCTCCCTGCACCTGGACAGGTGCCTGATACTCAGCCTCATAGAGCTAATGCAACAGTAGGCTGCCTCTGCTCATCCAGTTCCACTATGCACCCCCCACTAGCACAGCAAAGCCAGTCTGAGACCGCCTGTCAGAACCATCAATCAGCAAGGAATGATCACTAAACAGTAAAAAACTCAGGTTGTGGGTTAAGTGAGACCCAAGTGGAATTGTCTCAAAACAAGAGGCAAACTGGCACCGCTTTGCAGCCCCCAGAGAGACGTAGGGTGAGCAGAAAACTGGACATAGCTCGCAGCAAAGAAATTATCAGGCCTGGCAAGTTAGCCAGTATAGCATAGCACCCACAGAGAAGGTACTGCTATTTAGACGCAGGTCTCCAGGCGCGTCAGAAACGTTGGACTTTGCCAGGCAGCAAACCTGGGGGCAGCATCAGTAAGACCAAAACTGCTCCACACAGATAAAAATTAGTTGCTGAGAGATTTGATCTGAAAACAACCTGCCTTCCGAAATCAAAGTGTAACATCATGTCCAAAGAGAGAAACTGACCGGAACACCCCCTTTGACCTCCCGCCAGCTTTCCATAGCCTGATAAGCAACACATACCTATACCAGCTCCACAAAAGCACAAAAAATCATCAAACAATAGTCAAACATAGCTACCCACCCACCATCAGAATCCTCCTAAAATACAGAGCAGGTTTCAGCCTATTGTCACATAGTAAGCCTTGCAACCAACCCCGCTTGACATCCTACTCAAGCCTGGTCCTGCTTCCAATCCATAAAGACACTTGAGCAGCTTGCACACAAGGATAAACACCTTGGACAACCGTTGCGAAGCCCTCAGGTGGCGCATAAGTCCAGACCATGTTCCAGCTACATTCAGAAATGCAGTTTTGATGTCCAGCTGGCCGAACAAAATCTTTCTATGATGATGCATCCAGAGCACCCGAAGACCTGCTTTAGAGGGACAGCATATACGTCATTAAAATCCAGCCAGGACGTTGCAGAAACCACGTACCACAAAACTGCTTAAGCGTATAGAACCATCAACCCCAATCTTCTTCACAAAAACCACCGCCTGACAGATCTTTTGCTTACGAGGTTGGAGTGATACCAAGTTTACCATGCATGTAGGAAGCCATCTATCCTTCATAGCCAGAAGAACCATTGATCCCTTTCAGGGTTGGTAGGGAGCATTGGCAGCTTTAAGTTAGTTCATAGGGGCAACAATGCTCCCACGTACAAGCAGTTTACTTGTACCATGAGCAGCGGGATATCACAGTATCAGGCCAATAACGTTAGTAGAAAGCCCCAGGCATACTACTCCTGTGAACAGGCCGCCTTATGCCTCTAATTCAAACGAAGCCTGAAGTCACCCGGAACACCCCAGCCAACGCATATCGGAGCCTGACCAATATCAAGATCGATTACTTGCCTATCGGCAAACATCAACATCACCCGGCTCCGATAATCTATCAGGAAACGCAAGGAGGCAATCGCTCACCAACCCCTTCCCACCATTCCAAGCATGATTGGAGCAGCTGACATATTAGACAATGACCTATAAGAGCCCACTATATCTAGATTGTCGTAATCCAGACTTCACCGACGAATTTGACGCAGAGAGGGCTGCGACCCTGAGATTCGCTAAGATTTATCCGAGGAAACTGCAAACCTCGCCCGCCCAGTGCATTCTCACGCAATACAGTACCAGCAGCCCCTGACCTGGACCAGAATTCATCTATGGCCAGGACAGTGGTCAACACGGGAAACAAAGATCTAAGGAATGGCCCGCAGGCCTCAGCATTGCCGTTCCATAGCGCATGATGCTAAAAATACGGCGACCCGTCAATAGGAGGAAAGCCCAGAATAACATTATAGCTAAAAACTGTTCATAGAAGAGATACATCACGACTTCTATACTACCTGCGCACTTAGGAAACCCAAAAAATAACCCATTAACTCACCAGAGAATACCCAAACATCTACCAATAACCCCTTCGCTCCAGCTTGTTACGTCTTCCCATTGACTAACGTGACATAGAAGGGCATCCAAACCACACGTAACAAAACGACACATCACCCCTCACCCCATAAACAACTCATAAGGTCTGCTCCCTGATTGCAGTCGGTTAACGAACCGTAACAAGCAATAGGAAGCATAAGCCAGAAAGACTTCAGCTACTTTTATTCCAGGTATACTCCATACTAAGACGCAAACCCCATTAACCTTTCCACAGTTGCGTCTGCTGGGCATTACACCAACGATAACTCATTTACTGCCCCAACCGATTATCAGCCAATCTCAACCATTTAACTATAATAACTCCTGCGCCGTCAATCTCAGACACTTAAAGCAAAACCCCGCAGCTGATTTGACCATCTGAGGATGATAGTTTGGACTGCTAAAGGGAACGCTTCATCCCTGGTCCTCAAGCAACAATACTTCAGCAAAAGCCCAGAGAATTGTCTATAGCCACAGATGTTAAAACTCCCCACGCAGACCCCTAATTGAAACTGTCCCATTATATCCAAGTGAAGTCGTTGGAGAGTGCACGGATCTCAGTTTTCTTTCTTAGGAAAAGAGACGTTTGCCCTTACCTTTACAAGCATCACATGGATCTTACCCAACTTTTGCCACTGACCCAGACTGAGGGGTAACTTCTTAACCATACCATCCTTGACCAAGTTGTGTAAGCCACTATACCGGATGAACCCAACCGCCTATGCCACAACCATCAGATGTAGAGAACAACTCCACCGTCCTCATCAACATTCAAGTGCAATCGCCGAAATTGTCAGCAACTCTTAAACCAACGACTGTAGTGTAAAGGCCTACATGGCAAAACTTGTACACACCTCACTGGAGCAGAAGGACCAAACAGAAGAGTCCGATCGCAGTGGCAACTAAACTACAAAAGAAACCTGCAGTGGAGAATAGCTCACTAGCATTACTGACAGGGATTCACGGAACAGTGAGGGATATAAAGAACATTGTTAGAGTGATTGATGTTTTCGTTAAGGTAAAACCGAATCACTACATAACACAATGATCCCTTACCCTCTCGACCGTGAATCACCCCGTCACCAAATCGAACCGTAGGCCCAACAGCAGAAGATTCAAACACACCCTGAACAAAAGACTCTATCACCCTGATTGACCATTCCAGCTCCAGTCCACATTGCCAGACACCCTCAGAAAGACTGGCTACACACGTTAGAGAACTTCGTAGTGCTAAGAGAATAGACAGAGCTTACCTCCTAGTCTTGGACATGGCGTACCCATCAATCTGACCTGCAAGGAGGACCAACTGCTTGCGAGTCAGCGAACCTGAAGGCCAAGGCAACGGCACGGTTCACATGCCCGCCTTGCACCAGCCTTGGCCTTTCGCAGGTGCGATGTTTCGTCAGCATACGTCCTCCGATGTGGCTCGTTTTGAAAGGACAGGCCCAAGGCAATCCAGCGCCTCTTGTTAGAGCCCGAACCCTGAGAGACCAGGTCCCCTGCCACGCTGAAAAGCAGCATTGCAGGACTTGGGCGAGAATCGCAGACCAACCAGGATGCCTCGATCAGATTAGGAGAGACACGTTCAAGAAAATCTAAATGTCTATATGCTGCCAGACAGGTGCATAATCAACAGCTGGTTCTTGATGCAGTCGAGACCAAACTGTAGCCGCAGAGAGTCGAAGCGGGGGTGCATGATGCCATTAATAATAGTATCCTATGGCATGGCGCTGAGGCTGTGTATCTCACACGCGGAGTCAGACTGCCACAAGCCCCCGACCCTGCCCGAAAGAACACAACCACAGTTCAGATTGTCCATGGTTGCACGCCGAAGCTCAACAAGCATGAGAGGGACAACGTTTGTGTCCGCAGCAAGAGCATCAGAACGCTGTCTTCGGATATGCAAGAAGATATCCCAAAGGAGTGCAAAATCCTATACACATGACCATCGCATCCGTCATGTTCGCAAGCATCATAGTGGAGACACATGAACTCCTGACGTTCCAGCGGGCAGGGCACTAAACCCAACAGTGCAGGATCTACACGAGACTCACCATGAGAGGCGAGATACCCCGGTCCAGCGCAAGAGATCAGGCACAGAGCATACGAGGCACGAACCGACATAAAATACTCGCAAATCCCCCAGACAATGCCAGCATCATATGCGCAACTGATCATCTAAGTTCCTAATGAGATCTAAGAACGCGCACACTCGCAACGAGCTCGAAATCAGCCTAACAGGAACAAAACTGAGAGGGACCTTCACATACTGATACCCTCGGGAGATCATTGTTCCTACGCCCAATCCCACCAAAGGTAACACCTCCATGGGGAAAGGGTAGTTAATCCCTGCCTTCACAGATCCTGAGAAAAGCACGACACTCAGACCCAGCTCAAGTAAAGCCATCACACGCTTAGGGCGACCCTTTCTATCTAGATTAGCCCGAGTGGCTGCCTCATCCAGCCTACCGTACAAAGTGCGATCAAGAGAATCTCCAGCATACTGGGTTTGGCGAATAAGCCGGCAGTCCCGCACAGCCAGCCGCACAGGTGGTGTGCCATCAAGCAGATGTTCCCAGGATATGCCGGACAGCGTAGGATTCATAGACGGCGGAGGGCCAGGCGCAGTGGCAATCCACCGGTGGAGTGGAGGGGCTCCTGCGAGGTGCCAGCAGCAGATCTGTGGACACTCGTGGCAGCAGCCTCGCGAGCCCAGTATGGTAAGCACCAAGAGCCGCTCTGCAGGGTTGCGAGCCTGCTCGCAAGGTTGAGTAGAGGACCAAAGACCAAGAGACGAACTCCGCAGCAAAGACGGCTTGACCACCTCAGGTAGGTCCGGTGGAAGCGGCGCAAGCAGAGCGGCAGACGGAGGCTTTGAAGACCGCAGGAGAAGGTGCCAATTGAGGCTCATACACCGGAGAGACAGTGGAGGTGTGGAAAACCCTAGTAGCAGAAGAGGGAGTGACTCCACCGAAGTCGCCATTTCTGGCACTCTGTAGATCTTCCATACAATCATCAGAGTAATCTTCCTCTGAGTCGTCAGACTTGCCGTAAGCATAGCCATCTTCATGCTATGAGAGCAAGGTCTACAGTGTCGTATGGTAAAGCGGGCATCAGCGGGTGAGCGACCTTGCATACTGGATAATCTGTGTGGAAACACAGCATAGGCGCATCAGAATATCCTCAAACCTCAGGTCGGAGACGTTGGACAAAAGGAGAAGGAGACCGGAGAAATGGAGTATTGGAGGGGGGGGTGGCTTCCATGATGGCGGAAGGAGACTCATCTCCGGCAGCAGAGGCCGCTGGCGCATGGCAATCATCTAGCCAATCAGTGGGAACACGAATCTTTAGAGGAAGAATTCGGTCGCATCCATTACTGATAATGACGCTCTCCATACCGCGCGACCAAGAAATACCATTCTGTGGGTAAGTTTCTCGAAGCCGGCAGGAGGCCCACGCGGAAGTTGCATTGTAAAGCAGTGGTAGAAGTAATAAGCCCGTAACCTATCAGCTAGAAAGCACTTCGAAGAGTGGAGAGAGATGTATGCAGCGGAGACAGACGCGCCAATCTATACACGGAGACAAGAATAGCGTTACAAGGACAGGCGGACGCCAAGAAACACCAGCGGTGGGAGAGGCGGATGCCTGTAACCTGACTAGACCCTAAGTCAGGAAACTTAAGCCAGGCACCGGCTATACAGAGTGTGTCAGTGAGAGACCGATGACGCAGTCAACAGGAAGCTGTCACCGTGTCATGAAGGATGACACAGTCTACGGGAAGCTGACACAGTACAGACAGAAACACTGGGCCGATAGTTCTAAGGAAGTACATAAGTAGTCACCAAGTCATAAAACGCGTGAGAGCACCGCAATTCATGCTGACAGTACCTTTAGGGCCTATGACTCTGGGTAAGCTAGTCCGCCTATGTATATGGTCGGTACTAGCTTACCCAGAGGTATAGGCCATTAAAGTACCTTTCTAGTACCTTTCTTTAGGGCCCCTGTATCTGTATCTTTAATGGGCATTCCAAGTACCTTAATGGCCCCTGTATCTGTATCTGGGCGGTACTCCGGGTACCTTTTGGGCCCTCTGTATCTGGGCATTAAATCAAGTCTTACCATAGGCAGCTAAAGTAAAGGCTGCCCAAGACAAGACTTGCCAAGTATTACCATACCATAGGCAGCTTTTCTTTACTTTAGCTGCCTATGGTAATACTCGCGGGTACCTTCTTTGGGGGGGGTTAGCTAGTACGCCTAGGGGCGTACTAGCTAACCCCCCCCAAAGGGGGGGGCGGTACTTGCGAGCCTTATATTAGGCAGCTAAAAGCTGCCTAAGGCTTGAATGCCCAGATACAGAGGGCCCTAAAGGTACCTGGAGTACCTTAATGCCCAGAGGGCCGGTACTTGGAAGGTACCTGGAGTACCATTATGCCCAGAGGGCCGGTACTTGAAAGGTACCCGCGTGGTACTGGGTTCGATCCCGGACTGGCGCATGATGGAAACCTTCGCTAGGAGGGGGCCGGCTCGGCCGGACGTGCACATCTCAGACAGGAGGTGGGCGGCGGACCTTCGAAAGGGGGGTGAATTGTGGTGTATCATACGGATATAACCATGAGATTCCCCAATCGGACAACACGTTTTCCTCATACACCACATACGGACATCATAATTGAAAACCGCAATAACAGTCAGTTAACCCGCGCGCTACCAATTCGCCGGTTCTAATGAGGAGTTGCCTCGGGTACCCTCTGCTCTACACCGGTCAAAATCGCCGCAGGTCAGAATTCTTCTCGCCCCCCCCAACTTACAGCCTGTTTCCAATTGAGGGTTAGGCCGGGTTATGGAGCATAACCGTCCTCGGCAATCGGAAACACTCGAAAAATTGTACTTAGCTCGACCGACTTGTACACCAGTTTCCGGCAAATTTTGATGACGTGCCGTGCGATCGGGGTTACCCTGAACCGTGCCCCCCCCCCCCCCACGGTCAAGCGTAACCCCGATCCGCCTTGGTTCCACGCTGGCACTTTGACCGCAGCAGCGGTCACTTGCCATAATGTGGTGAGCGCGAGCGCTGCAATCTTGTAGATCGCGCAGTCACGCGCGATCCCTTCAATTTCCCAGAAACTCTGACGCTCACCGCTATGGATTCGTCTGGTCAAGGTTTGTTTTTCAAGCAGAACCAGCATTGTGGCATCAACGAGCACCCTAGAAGCTTCTGGGATATGGTAACGAAATGGAAAAGGACAGGGCCAACGTCTTGGAGTCAGAACATGAACTCGAATTGCGAGACGGCTGCACAAAAGAAAGTCAAGCCGGCGAGTAAATAATTCAAACGCTTCCAAGCTGTCGAACAACTGATTTAACGATCACATAACCCAGATCTTCCCATAACCCAGATTTCAGGGACAATCGGAAACATTAAATTGTACAGCGGGGTTACGCGACAGGAAGCTGGCTAGAACACGAGTACTGCCGCACTACAGTTTGCGGGGTTATCCATAACCGTAACTGGCTGTTAGGGTGGATTCCAATTGGACTGGATGGGTAAAGTCGGTTGTAGTACTGGATGGGTCGGTATTTGTCGGTTGGGCCCTTTGGATGGGTCGTTGAGCTCTTTGGATGGTTCGTGCATCCGTACACGGCCACCCATCCAAAACGCACTCCCATTGCAAGCGACTGGATGGGTGCAGCAATACACGCATGTACCACCGGGAACCTTCGCAGGTACTTTCAATCAATAGTCTCAAGAAAAGACGGATCGATCGTTGACAGTTCAATTTCTTGCGCTGATCCATCCTAGATCCATCTATTCCTCTTCTTAAGACCGCACTCCGCGACCTGAAGTCATACCTCGGCGTCCAATTCGGCATCGGTGGCATAATCCCACAAGCCTTCCGTCGCCATGTTGCAGAGAGATGAAAGACGAAAAAGAAAAGTAGAATGAAGAAGGGGCGTCGAATGGAGAAGAAATTGTTAGAATGTCCCAGATTCTGTCTTGCTCGAAGATGATCTGTGATCCAAAAGTTCGGAAACTCCTGGCTAATGAAACTAGCAGGTCGGTTGAAGAAAGCAATACGCGTCAGTTGCGCGACCGTCGCCGGATCAATGCCGGACTGTGCCGGAAGGAGCCGGATATTTTGCGACCCATCCAGAGCCATCCAACCCACACCTCGGTCGAGGGCCTGAATGGATTTTGGCTTTTGGATGGGTCGTCTGGATGGGTATTTCGTCAGTACATCCGTACAAATACGAACCATCCAAAACCCCTATGGGAAGGTAACTACTTGAATGCTCAGGAGTAATTACACCTGTACGAACCTGGTGTGGATAACACCTGGATTCTGATGTCACTCTTGCATCTTGAGTGATTGGCCTTAGGGGGTGAACGCTTAGCTCATGCTCGACATGCAGGTACAGCTCAGCTGGGAGTTTCAACACCTAGCTGTGCAAGGACCTAACATGCCCCCTTCGCGTGAGACGAAGGGAAGAAGTTCTGAAGAGCGTGAGCAGGAGCGTAAACGTCCAGTCCCGTTTCGATATGCAAGAGAGATAACAGAAGCGAGGGTCGCAACGTGAGACGGGCTGCTCCGGTATCAGGAAGCTATTAAAAAACGTCCCTCGTTAGGGGAGGAACAGTATCAGAAGGGGAGGGGGAAAAAAAATCACGGAGAGGAAGTCGCGGTGAGTGAGAAAGATCTTGATGGCTTGAAGAGGCCGCAAAGTAGCTGGAGGGAGGACTGGGGAGACCGCTGGCTTTAGGGGGTACCTTAAGCCTAAGTTTGGGCAGGCCGAACTTTTGGTGAGGAAATGATTACTAAGTAGTATGTGAAAACATAGATCTCATAGAAACTCCAAGAAAACATAATCTCATAGACACTGCAAGAAAACATTTAATTTATTTGAGCTTACATTTTCCTGGTAATCATTTTTAAATTGCTGGCTGAAGCTATGTAACCAAGTTCAAGTTCAAGAAAACATAGATCTAGTCGAATGGGTTTCGATCTTAGGACAATACCAGACAGGACGTGTTAGTCTCATTCCTAATATGTTATACACAGAAGAGAGGGGGAAGACGAGGGGGTACCCGGTCCTTCGAGCAAGATAAATTCATACGCACTCGGTGCAGAAGACTTATTTCTGCGTCAGAGCAGATAAATTCAAGGGCCAACAAAGCCGATTAATCCAAGTAGCAGCAGTGCTTACACAATAAGTCGCTTAAGTGCTAACATTTTCGTCACCCTCAGTGCAGATAATTGACAGATTTAATTACTGTTAGTGTTGATCAAGCTCGTACTCTCAGTGGTAATAACTTCAATCAATTTCATTGCTAGTAAGAGCAATCACACCTTAAGTGATGATAAATATATCAACCTTCAAGCTGATTAATACAATCGCCAGTGTTCCTGATAACATAAGGCACTATACTAATCACTTCTAAGTTGGATAGTGTAAAAACTTCATTACATTACATTACATTTAGTATCCATAATTTACATGTAGTATCCATCATTTCATGAAGTATCCATCAGTGTTGATAATGAAGCACTTCTATTTCATGTAGATACTAGCACCATTAAAGCTGATGACCTCCGGCACAGTCGGCTACTGACACATTCAAGTATCCTCAGAGCAGATAATCAAGCACCATAAATGCCAGTGAACTCAAGCACCACAAAAGTAAACAAGTCAGGGCTGATAATTCTAGCATCATTAGTGCTGATAATATCGTGCACCCTCGGTGCTGATCGGTTCCATGACCATCAGTGCTAGTCAAATACAGCATTATAAGTGTAGCTAAATCTAAGTACCTGCAGAGCTGATACATATAAGGGGAGGAGGAGATGCCCAGTCCTATAAGCAGATCTGAAGAAAGCGGGTTGCCTAGGGGGAAGTACCCCGATTGGCCGATACGCCTTGATGAGCCACTCCCCATGGAAAGGGGGAGGGGCTCTATCTTGGTTATATATGAGATACACATGTAGCTAATCCTCTTACGATAGCCAAACACCAGGGCTCCTTAGGATGAGTGGTAACCTTGGCACAACGTAGGTAGAGGTGGTCTGAGAATTTAGGTAACATGTAACATGTAACAAAGGGGTGGGTGGGTGGGAAGAACTCAATACACAAGTCACAGACAGACTCGTCTTGTTTGACTTCTGGAAAGTAAGAGACTGGCTCGCCGTGCGGTTGTATTTAAAGGCGTTAGGTCTCACTGTACTGAGGGGGGTTACACTTCTGCGGCCCCCCGTTAGTGTGCTCGCCTCACTGTACAGCATTCAGGTAAGAGTCACTACTTGAATGCTCAGGAGTAATTACACCTGTACGAACCTGGTGTGGATAACACCTGGATTCTGATGTCACTCTTGCATCTTGAGTGATTGGCCTTAGGGGGTGAACGCTTAGCTCATGCTCGACATGCAGGTACAGCTCAGCTGGGAGTTTCAACACCTAGCTGTGCAAGGACCTAACATGCCCCAAGCACACTTGACCATAGGTCAAGCTAATAATAGCGCACCCCCAAAAAGACCTGATAGACATAGTCTGTCAGCAAGATCATTTGTTCCATATATATAATATAGGAGTATAGGGCAAACAAGGCCGTAATCTGAGCGTCACATTTTGCAATGGGATGGTATCAAGGCTTCAACAACAAACTGGATGCTCTTTCTTGGGAGATGGACTTCAGCCTTGACAGCATAACTGAACCAAACCATACTAATCCCACATCTAGTTATGATACTTGGTACCCTCCTGGGGCCTAGGGGCAGGAATGCTCCTTGTACTGGGTCTCTTTCTCAAGACCGCTTCCGCACGCATAGGCAGTGCTTGGAGGGAATATATCCAAGCTGGCATGTGAGCAATCAAGGTTTAACTGCAGTAACACTCAGTGATGAGCAATCACCCTTTGAACAAAGAGAGCTGTCATACCGTCAAACAATGCCCACTCAATTAAATGTAGCATTTTTAGTGATGTACAACAATAAACTCATAATTATTCAGTGAGGACCGTTAAATAAGATCAAGCAAATTCCATGCTGGTCTTCTGAATAAAATATGCACACCCGCGCTAATCAATTGCACAATTTAAGGACACGCTCTCGAGGTAGGTAAAACTAAACAAGCACACTTAGAGCTGGTAAATTTCACCCACCACAGTCAGCGCTGATTAGTTAAGTACCTTAGGCACACTAATTTACAGCACACTCAGTGCCCATCAGGTAAAGGCATAGTAAATGCTGGTCAATTCAGGCACATTTCGTTTCTTCCAAGAGCTTGTTAAGTAAAGCACACTTAATGCTGATCAGTTTTATCAGTCAGGCACAATCAGTAGTCCTGAACAAATAATCCAAGCACACTCAGTGCTAATGAATTGTAATAGCTAACATTCAGATAGAGTTGAACAATGCAATAAATCATGCACACTCAGTGCTGATAATTTCAAATGCCATTTGTGTTCATACATTCGAGCAGCATTATTTAGTGCTGATAAATACAAGCACACTCAATGATGACATAATCCAAACAAACTGAGAGCTGATAAGTGCGATGCAAGCACCATCAGTACTGATAAATTGAAGCGCCTTCTGTGATGGTGAGCTTCAAGCACCATTAGTTCTGATAAACGCCTGCACCAGCAGTGCAGATAAAATCAAGCACCATAAGTGCCAATTAACCCTGGCACCACAAGTGCTGATAAGTCTGAGCACCAGCAGAGCTGATAACCTCTAGCACCATGAGTGCCGATAAATTCGAGCACCATCAATGTTGATAGGTTTAAGAACCATCGCTGCCAATCAAATCTAGCATCATAAGTGCAGATAAATCCAAGCATCAGCAGAGCTCATACATGCAAGCACCCCTATCGCTGACAATTGAAGCACCATCAGTGCTGATAAGCTTCAAGCACCATCAGTGCCAATAAAATTAAGCACCATCAGTGCAGATAAATCCAAGCATCATCAGGGGCATTTAACTCATACATCGCAATTGCTGATTAATTCAAGCACCGAATGTGCAGGTTAAAATCAATCACCATTAGTGCCAATAAAATTATCAAAGTTTAGCCGAGGGAACATTTGGAATTCATTAGGGCACCAGGAAAAAATACAATCTACATCCTCCTCCTCCTCCTCAATCCCATGAATCAATGCACCATCAGCGCAGATGATAAATCAATGCACCATCAGTATAGCTAAATCCAAGCACCAGCAAAGCTGATACATGTATCAACCAATCAAGCACCATCAGTGCTGAAAAATTTGAAGCTCAATTGATGCTGATGAGCTCCAAGCCCCATCAGTGCTGACTTACTGAAGCACCATAAGTGGAGGCAAATTCGGGCCCCATCAAAGCTGATAAGTTCCAACACCCTCAGTACTGGAAAATTCAAGCGCCCTTAGTGCTGATAAATACAACCACCCACAGTACTGATAAAATCAAGGAACCGTAGAGATGGTCAATGTAAGCACCACCAGTGCAGAACAATTCAAGTACCCGAAGTACTTGATACAATCAGTAAAATCTGTTCTGTTAAACTCAATCACCATCAAAAAATGGAACCGTAAATTCTATCACCCGCCCTTGGTGCTGATACGTCCAAGCACGATTAGAGTTAATAGTTTCCAGGGCCTTCAGTGATAATGACTTCAAGTGTCCTAGGGCTGATAATCATCCTTGATACATTCTACCATCCTTGGTGCTGAAAAAATAAGGCACTGCTTGTGAAGATAAATTGGAACACCTTCAAGGATTAATAACTCCCCCAGTGCTGATAAAGCATCATTTGTGCTGATCAATTCAAGCATAATAACAATCTCAACCCTACCGTCAAAGGAAAGATCAGACACAGCCATAAAGGATAAAAAGGCAGGCGTTCCTCTTCACCACACATGTGGGGTTAATGGTACTCACAAAGAGTCAACCCTTCCCCACAAAGGTAGGGAAAGGAGATAGGAGAGATAGGTTAGGTTTGAGATGTGGAATAGAAGAGATAGGAGGAGGGAGGGGTATGGGCATCATAATTGGAACTAAACCCATTGAAGCACACTGCGTGCTTATAAATTTCGAGAACCATCAGTGCTGACAAAACCAAGCACCATCTGTGCAATATAACATGAAGCACCATTCGAGTTTTAACATTGTAAGGACCATTAGCGCTGAAATGTTCAAGCACCAGCAATGTTGATAGACTCTAGCACCTTCAATCTTTATAGCTTCCTGGAGCATTAATGCTGATAAATTGAAGCACCAGCAGTGCTGACAAGAACAAGCACTTACAGTGCTGATAAAATGTAGTACTATCAGTGAAGATACATATAAGGACCAATGCTGGTAAGTTCAAGCACCATTAGTGCCGATAAATCAAGCAGCGTTCGGGAAGATAAAATCAAGGGCCAGCAATGCAGATAAATCCAAGCACCAGCAGAGCTGATACAGTCAAGCGCCATCAGTACTGATAAGTGGAAGCACCATCAATGCTGAAAGACTTCAAACACAATCAATGCTGATAAGTTCATGCATTATATAAAGCAGTGCTAATCAAATCAAACAGCACTAGTGCACCAAAACACATGCATCAGTGCAAAATAAAAATCAATGCACCACTAGTGCAGAGGAATCCAAGCACCAGCAAAGCTGATAGAGTCAAGCACCATGAATGCTGATCAGCTTCAAGCACCATCAGAGCTGGTGTGTTTAAGTGCCAACGGTAATGATAAGTTAATCCATTCGTGCATACAAACTCAAGTAACATCAGTGTGAATACATCCAGCACCATAAGTGCTCTTAAGTTGATGCACCAACAGTGCTGATACGTTAAAAACCATTAGCTCATATAGAGTCACGAACAATCAGTGCCCATAATGGTTTATAGACCTGAGTGCCATCAGTGCCTACAATCAGGCACCATCAGAGCCGACACAGTTAAAGCAATATCTGTGCAGATGAATTCAAGCACCATCAGAGCCAACAAAATCAAGCAACTTCATGTGGTCAAGAGGCAACTATCCAACAAACAAGTAACAAACAAGTACAAAAGCAAGGGACCGTGAAGCAGCAAGCCTTCCTAGTAATGAGCAATGGGAGACAGCACTCCTTCCAAATAAGTAAGACATGGGTCGCAACAACCCTTTCCAATGGTCAAGCAAAGGGTAGCAGCAACCCTTCCCAAACAATAAGCGATGGGTGGTAGCAGCCCTACCAAACAAGTAACAATGGGTGGCAGCAGCCATTCTCAACAAGAAAGCAATGGGTGGCCACTGCCCTTCCCAATATGAAAGAAATAGGGGGGGAGGGGAGGGGGGGGGGGGGGGGGGCACACAGTCCTCTAAAGGGGGAAAGGGGGAGAAACAATTTCCACAGTCGTTGATAAGAGGCAAGGGGGGGAATCAAATTCCACAGTCCTTGATGAGAGGCAAGGGGGGGAACCAAATTCCACACAGTCCTTGATGAGAGGCAAGGGGGGGAATCAAATTCCACACAGTCCTTGATGAGAGGCAAGGGGGGGAATCAAAGTCCACACAGTCCTTGATGAGAAGCAAGCAAGGGGGGGAATCAAATTCCACACAGTCCTTGATGAGAAGCAAGCAAGGGGGGGAATCAAATTCCACACAGTCCTTGATAATAAGAGGCAAGGGGGGGATCAAATTCCACACAGTCCTTGATGAGAGGCAAGCAAGGGGGGGAATCAAATTCCACACAGTCCTTGATGAGAGGCAAGCAAGGGGGGGAATCAAATTCCACACAGTCCTTGATAATAAGAGGCAAGGAGGGGAATCAAATTCCACACAGTCCTTGAAAGAGGCAAGGGGGGGGAAACAAATTCCTGACTGTCCTTGAAAGAGGCAAGAGGGGGGATCCAATTCCACAGTCCTTGAAATAGGCAAGGGGGGAAATCAAATTCCACACAGTCCTTGAAAAGAGGCAAGGGATGGAGATCAAATTCCACTGAGACCTTGAAAGAGGCAAGAGAGGAGGGCACCCAGTCTCTTGGGGTTGCCAGCTTAGGGGCTGCAGAAATTCCTTGGGCTGGGCCTCCTTACAGGCATTGGCCTGCAAGTAGCTAGGATGGGGGGGGCGGGGGGGACACAGAGGGGACCAGGGAGTAGTAGAGGCATGCCCGGACTGGCGTGGATAGAAAGCGTGGACTGGGCGCCCAATATGGGGACAAAGAAGGGATTTAACATATGATAGGAAAACCAGGAACACTTAGATTGGGACTAGGAAGGGAGTGAGTGGAAGACAAAATGAATAAATGTAAGATCGTGGATGATTATCCAATAAGACGAGGTTGGCGCGTAACCGAACCATTCGGAGGCGAAGGTTTGGAGTGAAAAGGAGAGCAAGGCAGCTGTTAGATGGAAATGTCGCAAGGGAGACGAAGAAACCAAGATGGGTAAAGCATTGAAGATGGTCAACGAGATAGGGTGATTTAAACACGCGGGCGACGACGGAAGGAGGCCGGTGCATGCTCTCGACATTTGGACAAGGGAGAAGCGCGAGTCTGGCGTCAAGAAGGGGAAGAACTGAAGAAGGCAGACAGAGCTGATAATACACAGGGCAGGGTAACAAGGCGACGACTAAGAGTGGCTTAACCAGCCAGCAAACAGTTATTGAGCGACACAAGAGAGTCAAAGGGGGGAGACGAAACGGATTGCGTGGCGGGCCATGAAAACATCTTAAACCGCAGGGAAAACAAAGAGACTACGAGACAAGGGAAACAAGCTCAAGAAAGGAAGTAGACCAGGTACAACTTGTCCCTGAGAGAACGGGCATACATGCTGAGCCGCGAGAATAGGAATTCGAGGTAGAGGTAGCGACAGGACATACAACTCTAGACCGGAAACACAGGAGCAAACAATTTGAAGAGTCTAGTCGTTCTTGGACACCAACGCGAGCTTTAACGAAGTCACAAGGGGTAAAGAAAGGTGCTGCGGAAGCAGGAGAGGGTACTTAACCTCATGGGGAGGGATAGCCCTCGGGGCCCGGAGCCTGGCCAGCATCGATGATGCCTCGCGACCAGATACCGCTCGCGGCTGGGCGGGGAGAGCAGAAGCTCTGGCGCTCTGATGACGGGGGACGCTCCAACTCATGGACGAAGAACTCAATACACAAGTCACAGACAGACTCGTCTTGTTTGACTTCTGGAAAGTAAGAGACTGCCACGCCGTGCGGTTGTATTTAAAGGCGTTACGTCTCACTGTACTGAGGGGGGTTACACTTCTGCGGCCCCCCGTTAGTGTGCTCGCCTCACTGTACAGCATTCAGGTAAGAGTCAACACTGGATGGGTCGTCGGTTATCCGTACTTAACGACCCATCCAGACCCATCCTGCCCCAATGGAATCCACCCTTAATGTACGGGGGGGGGGGGGGGGGGGGGGGGGGGGGGGCGGGGACACAAGTGGTGCCAATGAACTGCCATCGTGATATACACAGCCATGTACCCTCTCATACTCTGGGCTGGGCTGGAATTAGGAGGGGTTGGGTTGGGTTGGGTTGGGTTGGGGTGTGTGTGTGTGTGTGTGTGTGTGTGTGGGGGGGGGGGGGGGGGGGGGGGGGGGGGTAAATACTTATTGCACTAGGTCCAAAGTGGTGCCAATAGACTACCCTTCCCAAGGCCTACTCAGAAGTGGTCTCAGAATGACATTTGGAGGTCTGAGTAAAAAGTTAGCAAAAAGGTAGCAAAAAACAAAATGAGGTCTCAGACCCCCCGCCCCCCTCCCCCCCCCTATATGAGGTGCTCAGAATGACCTGCAAGTGACTTTTAATATCGCCTAAATACATGCCATTACAGCCCCATTGTCAGAAAAATCGATCGGCGTGACTGAAAATTTTGAGACCTGGGCTACTCCTGTTCCAACTCTCCTTTACGTTTGCCTTAAATAGTTAAATAACTAGCTTTCCTTCCAACTCTCCTTTCCGGTTTCCGGTTTCCAGTTGGCCATGAGTTGATCAGATGAATACGCGATATTTCGGCCTTCAGGCTGCTCACAGTCTGCATGTGGAGGAAGCTTGGGTATCAGGACTGATCAAACATATCGTTTCATGTCCCAAACGCAGTTTTTGAAGGGGCTGTTTGGCTGGACACGTATATTTTGGATCAGGAAAATTAAATTAGGATTTCGGACAAGCAACATAGATTTTGTCTCATTAAATGTCCTATCGTCCATTTGGAAGTGCTTATTACAGTACATGTTAAAATCTACTTGACACCGCGAGGGTGTATGAGACTCAATGCTTTAAACAAAAAGAAAAAGCACCCACAAAGCAAAAAACCCCATGTAGACAACCCCCTTATAGACAACCCTGCTGGGTGTCGTAGTTTAATAGCTTATATTATTATAATAAGTAACGGGCCGCCTGGGTCTGCATCTAAATAGCGTGCAAGATAATGTACCGGAGTTCCATTATATGGGTACCCTACCAGGCAGTACAGGGGATGGCTCTTGACTTCGTGAGTCATAGCGAATCATATCATAAGTTCGTACCGTAATCCTCCCCCCCCCCCCCCCCCCCCCCCCCCCCCCCCCCAATTACAGGTACTATTTAAGTCCAGTAATTTATTAGCAATGGGGAAGGCTTCCAATTCCTGACACATTGTGGACCAAGAATTTAAAGAGATAGTAGTAAGCGTGATGGGCCTATAATATTTAATATATTAGAATAAGTAACACGGCCGCCCTGGGATAATATATTTGTATTTCTGGTAGTGGGTAAGATATCGTACCGGAGGGTTCCATTCCATGGGGACCCTACCAGGCAGTACAGTATATGACTCGTGAGTCATAGCGAGTCATATCATGACATATAATATAACCACTGCTCCACCAGACCACCACACTCCTGATTACCGTTATTCAATCCATTCACATGCGGTTGGACAGAGACATACCCCGACGATGGCCTTCTGGCACGTTCATTCTTTCTTCCCATACGCATACTCTCCAGGCATAAATTCGCAGACATGCTGTGATGAACATGAATATTTCCCTAACTGTAAATCCCCTATCGTAGACCAATCTCCCCCCCCCCCCCCCCTCACCCTAGCTACATGATGACCTGGCACAGCTACTTACCGCCACAACTGTGGCCATGCCATGCAAATACCGGCGCCATTACCGCCATGCAATTCGGCGCAGCTGTCGTTCCTCATTTCTCTCGTCGCCTATTCTCCGATTTCAACGCCGATATCCATACTCAAGCATAAATTCCCCTTTCACACCGCTCCCTATCTCAATTCAGCCCCAAAGTTCCTATCAACTAATTTCCCCATCTTCCGTTTTCGCCCGGCGTAGTTACCCTCCCTCTCTTTGCAGCTGCACAGGAATTCTCGACTGTTTCTAGATACTCGCACCACCTTTAAAAAACCGCTCCTCTTCCTTACCACCTTCGCACGACAGACACCCGCGCGCCGGCCCCCTTGCGGTTGCTGCGCCTGCGCCGAACCATCATCGCCAGAGCTTGACAATTGCCCTCGCCTGAGTGAATCCAACGCATTCTCATCTCCAATAATTTAGATCTGCAGCCAATCGGGCAAATCGAGGCTCAAGCCCTCCATGAGCTCAAACTGAATGGCACCAGTTTTGAAGCAGCCAGTCCAGCTGTCCTGAATGCTCTCGGGTTCCCAGCTCGGCTCATGGCTCAAGGGAGGGGCTTCAGGCTGCACAGCATCATGCCCCTCCCCCCATGCGGCCTCCCTCCCCTCCGCCATGCCCTCCCACCCGTCCACCCGTGGCTCTCTTAGCCAGTTTCGCCCCCACACAGGCCAGACCCACCCATACCCACTCTCAGCCCTAGGCCTCACCCCCGCCAGCCTCCCTCTGCCAGCCCCCAGCACACCCAGCCAGACCCACAGGCGGTCTAGTGTGTGCATGGCAGCTTTCGGGCACCCATGCAGCTACGCCCACCCGACTCCCCCTGATGACTGGACGTTCCGCCTAGTCCACAGGCGCGCCAGTGTTATCGTCTCAGCAGCCCCCAGTTCATCAAGCAGTGTCCCACCCCCTCCCTCGGATGATTGGATGTTCAAACCAGACCCCGAGGGGGGAAACCCTGGTGGACGCTCTTCCAGCCAACAACCCTTCATGACTTCCAACCCTAAGGACTTTCGTAGACGGGACCCATGGAAGTATCTACACGGCAAGAGGATCAAACCCACCCCAGGAGCGTCTACCAAGGGCGGGAAGGGGATGGGACCTGCTGTCAAGGCGAACCAAGGCAGCGCGGAGGCGAGTGAAGGCAAACAGGCGGGCAAATCAAAGGCAGTGGGGGAAAAACAAGGTAGTGGGGGGGCAGAAAATGGAGACATGCCCCTTAGTAGGGCTGCAGATAATAGCGTTATCATATCCAGTCACAAGCGGGTTAACTACAAGGGAATAACTGAAGCCTTGTTGCAACACATGACTTGGACCAACCTGCAGGACCCTCCGATCTGCACCCTGAGAGCCCTCGGGATGACGCCAACGTACAATGCTGTGTGTGCGTTGGCACTTGCTCATGATAAGCTGGATGTGGATGTAGCAGACACCATCATGGCCTACACGGTGTGTTTGCAACCCTTGTGTGTGCGGGTGAGGGTTGGGGGCATGGCTCTATGCAAGCTACGCCACTGGATCACCTGCGTGTGTGTGTGTGGTGCGTGTGGGTGGGGGGGGGGTGGGGGGTGGGTGGGGGCATGGCTCTATGCAGCTACGCCACTGGATCACCTGCGTGTGTGTGGTGTGCGTGGGGTGGGTGGGGGTGGGGGGGGGGGGGGTGGGGGGGGCATGGCTCTATGCAGCTACGCCACTGGATCACCTGCGTGTGTGTGTGTGCGTGTGGGTGGGAGGGGTGGGGGGGTGGGGGGGGGCATGCTCTATGCAGCTACGTCACTGGATCACCTGCGGTGTGTAGTGTGTGCGTGTATTATGGGTGTGGGTGGTGGGTGGGTGGGGCGTGGCGCCACGGCATGGCTCATATGCAGCTACGCCACTGGATCACCTGCGTGTGTGTGTATCCCTGTGTGAGACGCGTGTGGGTGGGGGGAGTGGGGGGTGGAGGGGCATGGCTCATGCAGCTACGCCACTTTGGATCACCTGCGTGTGTGTGTGTGAAGTGTGGCGTGTGGGTGGGTGGGGGGTGGGTGGGGGGGGGGGGGGGGGGCATGCGCTCTATGCAGCTACGCCACTGGAATCACCTGCGTGTGTGGTGTGTGTGTGTGGGTGGGGGGCTGTGGGGGGTGGGGGGGTGGGGGGGTGGGGGGCATGGCTCCTATGCAGCTACGCCACTGGATCACCCTGCGTGTGTGGGTGGGTGCGTGTGGGTGGGTGGGTGGGGTGGGGGGGGGGGGGCATGGCTCTATGCAGCTACGCCCACTGGATCACCTGCGTTGTGTGTGAGTTGGCACTGGCTCGTGATAAGCTGGGCGCGGCCTCAGGTAGCAGACACCATCATGGCCTATTAGGTGTGTTTTGCAACTCTTGCAATGCTTTGTCTGCTTGTACTTGCTGGCATCCTGATATATTATCTATATTGCCGGATATCGCGCAATCTTCCAATAAGATATATTGTATGTAGGTAACAGACACCATCATGGCCTGTACGGTGTGTGTGCAACCTTTGTGTGTGTGTGTGTGTGTGTGTGTTGTCTGTGTGAGGGTGAGACGGTCGTGTGGGTGGGTGGGCGGTGGCGGGGGGGGGGGAGGGGGGGCATGGCTCTAAACAGCTGCCACCACTGGACCACGCGTGTGTGTGTGGGGGGTGTTTTGTGTGGTGGTGTGTGGATGTATGTGTGGGGGTCAGAGTGGTATGCAGCAGGCTTGGAAACTGTGCTCTCTGAGCAAAGAGAAAACATTTGAGCCATGGCCTCGTAGTATTGCTTGTGGAAGGTAGGCACGACTTGGCGCCTGCGGATTTGTGCGTGTGGGTGTGAGTGTGTGTGTGTGTGTAAGGGGGGGGAGAGAGTGCATGCAGACACTTGGTTACTAGTTACTTATAATTCTGAGCCTTTATGTAGTCTCCAAAGTCTAAAACATATAAGCAATTGCCGCCAGAGTCTATGTGGGTGTAACCTGGCCACCATGATGACCTATACGGTGTTGCAATGAGTGTGTGTGGTGTGTGTGGGTGTGGGTGGGTGGTGGGTGGGTGGATTTGTGTGTGTGGGGGGTCAGAGTGTATGCGGAGGCTTGGGTACTGTGAATTCTTTGTGCAACGAGCCAAGCATTTGAGCCATGGCCTCGTAGTATTGCTTGTGGAAAGGCAGGCACGACTTGTGCCTGCGGATTTGTTGTGTGTGTGTGTGTGATGTGTGTGGTGTGTGTGGGGGGGGGGGGTGGGGGGGGGGGGAGAGTGCATGCAGACACTTGGTTACTAGTTACTTATAATTTTGAGCACCCCTTTAATGTAGTCTCCAAAGTCTAAACACATATAAGCATTGCCAATGTGATGTGTGTGTGTGTGTGTGTGCGTGTGTGTGGTGTGTGGTGTGGTGGTGGTGGTGGTGGTGGTGGGGGGAGAGTGCATGCAGACACTTGGTTAAAATTTCTAGCCTTTATGTAGTCTCCGAAGTCTAAACAAATACACAAATTGCTGCCAGTTTCTCAACTGCTGGCAGAGACTATATTAACCCCAAACAGTGACAGGAGTCAACAGAGGTTTATCTATCAATTGAAACTGTGATGAAATGACTCTTTAAAAGTAGTCAGGTACAAGCCCCAGTCACCCCCCCGTCGTAAGTCAAGACACTTAAAAAGTAGTCAAGTGCAGGCGTGGCCCCAGCCCTCCCGTTGTAAGTTCAGACACTTCAAATCCTCCCTGTCACGGTTGGGCAAGTCCCTATAGCCTTTTTTTTGCCTACCCCTGGACTGTAACATACATACATACATAAGTTAGGTAAATAGATAATATAGTATTTTCCGTTTTTGTTTAGCACTTAATTTAACCTTTTTTTTTCAACCATTGCAGTTTAGAAACATAGGGGTCTGGTTGCTGTGTAGGCGCTGTTTCTTTTGTGGGCTACGTGTAGCAGCTTCTAGGCAGCTCATTTTCATACATACATACATGCATACATACATACATGCATGCATGCATACATACATACATACATACATACATACATACATACATACATAATCATACATACACTACATGCACTACACTACCTACAACTACACTACACTACACTACACTACACTACACTACACTACACTACACTACACTACACTACACTACACCACACTAAACTACGCTATACTACACTTTAAGTCCCCCTTGTTATTACTCCATCAAGCCCCAGGCACATGTGGAGTCCAGTGGGAGACCAGGAACAATGTAATCATCATCATCATCATCATCATCCAACATCATCATCATCATCATCATCATCATCATATCATCATCATCATGATGATGATATCATCATCATCATCATCATCATCATTATCATATCATCATCATCATCATCATCATCATCATCATCAACATCATCATCATCATTCATCATCGCTTCATCATCGTCGTCGTCGTCGTCAATCACATCATCATCATCATCATCATCGTCATCATCCAATCATCATCATCATCATCATCATCTCATCATCATCATCATACATCAATCTCATCAGTCATCATCATCATACCCATCATACACATCATCATCATCATCATCATCATCATCATCATCATCATCATCATCATCATCATCATCATCATCATCATCATCATCATCATCATCATCACCACCACCACCACCACCACGCGAGCCACCACCACCACACCACCATCATCATCATCCATCATCATCATCATCATCATATCATCATCAATCATCATCATCATCATCATCATCATCATCACATCATCATCATCACCACACTGCACCCACCACCACACACCACCTACACCACACCACCACATCGCATCATTCATCCATCATCACAACCATCATCATCATCATCATCATCATCATCATCATCATCATCATCAATCGTACTAACTGCACCCATTCCAGGTGGAAAGATATGATGATTAAAATCAAGTACCTACTTCAACAGTAGCGTCTTCAAGCCAGAGCCTGGCGCCAGCTCAGACCAGCTCACCAACAGCAGGCCAGCCGCCTGGCCAGACAGTAAGCCAGCCAAGCCAGGTCAGCAACTCCTGGCCAGACAGTAAGGGCCAGCAAGCCCCAGCTCAGCGACTCCTGGCAGACAGTAATGGCAGCAAGGCCAGTAGCAGCAACCGCTCAGCTTCTACAGGAGCTGGCAGAACTCGTGCAAGCACAACCAGCATCACTGAGACTAGTTAATACCCAGACCCATCGGCAGTGGAAGTAGTGGAGAAGGACAGCGCTTGGGGGGCAGTAGCAATGAGAGTGGAGCCAGAGTGAGCAGTGTTACAAAGATTAGCAGTAGTAAGACCAGGGAGACCAAAACCAACAGCATCGGCGAGACCAAAGGGGGTGAGGGGGGGGGGGGCTCCGAAACCAATCAAACATTGGCTGGAAGTAGTGGCATTGGAGCCAGTGCAGGTGGCATTAGTACTATGCAGCTCAAGGCACAGTACAACTAACTGCAAGTGAAACAAGTGACAGGCGATGCCAGTGAACACCGGGACCAGCCGGACACATACCAAACACAGGTTGCAGCACCAGTGGCAACAAGGGGAGTGGGGGCAGTGGGTGGTGAGCAAGTGCTCCCTGCCCGGGGGCATTGCGTTCAAGACACAGAGAGCGTTGCCTTGAACCTTTGTGGGATGGATGTGTGATTGCAAGACTGCGTGTAATAAAGGAAAGAGCAGCACCTGTAGAAGAGAGCAGTAACTTGTCCCACTTTGGGTTTGGGAATACGGGACGTTATGGTCGCAGGTGAGAGCATCATGGTGTGAGGTTGTGAAGCCGTGAGGTTGCTCAGAAGAGGGGGCAGGGGGACTGCTAGGCATGTGGTAGGCATGTGGGTAGACAAAAAGAGCAGTTACGTATCCCACGGAGAATGGCGTAGCAGGTGAGAGCTTGTGAGGTGTTGCGGTGTGATGTTTTGGGGGGGGGGGGGGGGGGGGTGGAGCGGGGGGGGGGGGGGGGGGTGGGGGGGGGGGGCGGGGGGGGGTGGGGGGGGGGGGGGGACTGCTAGGCACGTATGGGTATGGCGTGTGGGCAGGCGAAAAGAGCAGTGACGTGTATCCCACGGGGAATGGCGTAGTAGTGAGCTTGTGAGGTGTTGCGGTGTGACGTGGTCGGGGGGGTGGGGGGGGGGGGGGGGACTGCTAGGCGTATGGGTAGACGTGTGGGCAGGCAAAAAGAGCTGTAGCAAATCGCGACGGCGGAATGGTGCAGCGGACGAGAGCTTGTGAGGTGTTGCGTCTGATGTGCTCAGAGAGGGGTGCCTGCTAGGCGTGGGTGTGTCGTGTTGCCAGGCAAAGAGGAAGCTCACAAATCACTACGGGAAAGTGGCGCAACAGGTGGGGGGGCTTGTGGAGTCTTGCGTGTTGTGGTGTTGATTTGCTCAGGGGAGACGATTGGTGAATTGTGTTGCCATTTTTTTAAAGTAGACAATTAGGCGTCTGGCCAGGTCTGACTTATCTTTTTAAGTGCAGCTCCACCCCACGGGGGGCTGGGGCTGCGCTTCTTGTGGGATGGGGTGCGTGTGGGTAGGCAAAAGCCACCACCCCTGGTCGCTAGGCGTGTGGGTAGGCAAAAGCCACCACCCCTGATCGCTAGGCGTTTGCTGGGGTAGGCAAAAGCCACCACCCCGCGATCGCTAGGCGTGTGGGTAGGCAAAAGCCACCACCCTGATCGCAGCGTGTAGGTTAGGCAAAAGCCTCCACCCTGATGCTAGGCGTGTGCGGTAGGGTCGAAAAGCCACTCACACCTGAATCGCTAGGCAAAAGCCTCCACGCCCCTGATCGCTAGGGTGGGTAGCAAAAAGCCCCACCCCTGATCGCTAGGCGTTGGTACGCAAAGCACCACCCCTGATAAAACAGAAACATCGCTAGGCGTGTGCGGTAGGATCCCAAAAGCACCACGCCCTGATCGCTAGGGTGTGGTAGCAAAAGCCACCACCCCTGATGGCTAGGCGTGTGGTAGGCAAAAGCCAAGAGGCAGTTGGGGGGGATTGTGATTGGTAGATGAATAGATTAGATAGGCAAGCAGTCGGGCAAGCTGATGGGTTTGTGCAATTGTGGGCAGTTGGGCAGAAATGGTGGGTGAGTATTGATGGATGGAGTGAACAGGCAAGCGGGGTGGGTCGGTAGGCATGCAGCTGGAGCAGTTGTGGATAGTTGGGTAAATCGTGGATGGAGGATGGGTGGCATTCGCAGACAAGCGGGCAGGCCAAATATGTGTGTTATGGTGGGGCAGTTTGGGGGGAATGGTTGGATGAGTGGATGGATGATGAAGTGGAATGAATGGGCAAGGCGGGGGCAGTAGGCATGCAGCTGGCAGCAGTTGTGGATAGTTGGATAAATTGTGGATGGGTGGACGAATGGATCAACAGACAGACGGGCAGGCAAAAAGCTTGGCACTGCTGTGGGCAGTTTTGGGGGAATGGTGGATGATGGATGGGATGGATGAGTAGGCAGGTGGGTCGATAGGCATTCAGATGGCAGCAGTTGTTGGCTGCTGGGTAAATCGTGGATGGGTGGATGGATGGGTTTGCAATCAGACAGGTAGGCCAAAGGATGCACACAATTGTGTACAGTCGGGCAGGTTGGAGGACGAGTGGATGGGCAGGCGGATGGGTGGGCCGGTAGGCATGCGTGTGGGAGCAGTGGTGGACAGTTGGGTAAATTGTGGATGGGAGAATGGGTGGATGGATGGGTTCGCAGACAGGCAGGCAGGCCAAAGGATGTACGAAATTGTGTGCAGTTGGGGAGATTGGAGGATTAGTGGATGTGTGTGTGGATAGACATGCAAGCGGGTGGGCTGGTAGGCATGCAGCTGGCAGCAGATGTGGACGGTTGGGTAAATCGTGGATGGAGGCATGGGTGAATGGATGGGTTGGCAGAGAGCAGGCAGGCCAAAAGAATGTACTCCAATTGTGTGCTGTCGGAGATTAGATGATAATGGGATGGAGGTGTGGTGATGAACAGGCAAGCACGTGGCCGGTAGGCATGCAGCTGGCAGCAGATGTGACGTTGGGTAAATCGGATGGGAGGATGGGAGGATGGGTGGATTTGCAGGCAGGCAGGCAGGCAGGCTACCCTATGGTTGTGCGCAATTGTGGGCTATTAAGAAGCGAATAGTGTATGAGTGCGATGGAGATGGATAGGCAGACGGCAAGTGGGGTGTGTGGGAGTCCAGTGCACTCGTCTTGTGTGGGGGGGGAATGGCGGTAGGCATGCAGCTGGCAGCAAATGTAGGCTGTTGGGAAGAATAGTGTATGAGTGGATGGATGAATGGATGGGCAGATGGGCGGGGAGTTTTGGGGGTGATGTTGACCCACATTGACTGCTCTCTTAATTCGATTCCACGAGCCTTTGAAAGTGAGGGAGAGTTTTGAGTTTAGAATCTCTTAATGAGAAGTTGAACGTCTCTTCACATCTGACTCTAAACTTACTGCTTCTGCTGATTAGTCCCTAAGCTTTGTAGACGTGGGCGGGTTTTGAGTTTAGCTTTACTTGGGGGGAAGTTGGACCTCTCTTGACAATCGGACTCTTAACTCTCTGCTCTGCTGATTAGGGTCCCTAAGCCTTCTTAAGCGAGGGAGGGTTTTGAGTTTAGCTTTACTTGGGGGAAAGTTGAACCTCTCTTGATATTGGACTCCATTCTTTCTGCTCTGCTGATCAGGGTCCCTAAGCCGATGAAACTGAGAGAGGTTTTGAGTTTAAGCATCTCCTTTGTGGGGATCTGAACCTCTCTTGACAATCGGACTCCATTCTTTTCTGCTCTGCTGATCAGGGTCCCCTAAGACGTTGACAAAGTAAGGAGGGTTTTGAGTTCAGCTTTACTTGGGGGAAAGTTGATCTCTCTTTACATTGGACTCAAAATTGACTGCTGTCATTACATTGAATTCCACAGTCACTTCTCCCTTGATTAGGTTCCCTGAGCTGTTAAAGCCAAGCGAGGGTTTAGAGTTTCAAATTTAAATTCAAATTTGGATTTGAATTCAAACATTTACTTGTCTTGATCAGGGTACCCGTGAGACATTGAAGGCAAAGGATGGTCTAGAGTTACCACCTCATGAATTGAGACCTCTCTCGCATTTGAACTCAATAATGTATTTTAAAAATTCAAAAGTTTTCTGTCCCTCGATCTCGCTCTCCCGAGACATTGTTTAGCCAAATGATGGTTTGAGAGTTTTTCAAATTAAATTAATAAAATTCGAAAATTTGAACTTACACATGTTACTTGTCTCCTTGATTAGTCCTTGGTAAGCTCCCTCATAGATGATTCTAGTACCATTGCAAGCCCAAAAGATGGTTTACATTTAAATATCTCGAGTAAGAACTTCAAGTGTGAGGCTAAGCCACAGTACCTAGCTGGCTAGGTAGGTGTTTCATCAGCTCTGTACTGCAGCTTCTGACTGCAGGCCATTGTACTGCAAACTATGTCAAGTGTTTCTGGCTAAGGCCATCCTATACAGGTAGCGTGTTCATTCCAGCTCTGCTGTGACAGCTCTGTACTGCAGCTTCCTGTTCAGCAGGTCTGTATGTATGCTCCGATGTCCCATGGCTAAGGCCATCCTAGTACAGGTAGGGTTCATCAGCTCTGTACTTGCAGCTATTGTGCTACTGACGAAGCTATTGTGTCATAGTGTTATGCGACTAAAGCCAATCCTGTGCACGTAGGTGTTCACAGCTCTCGTGTGTAAACAGGCTCGCTGTACTGCAGCTATGTACTGCAGCTGCTAGTCAAGTGTTATGGCTAAACCATCCTGGCACAGGTAGGTGTTCATCAGCTCTGGTATAACAGCTCGTACTGCAGCGAATTTGTACTACAGCTGTGTCATATGAATTGATGGCTCAAGCCAATCCTGGCACAGCTGTAGGTTGTTCAATCCACTCCTGTAACAAGCTCTGTTACTGCCAGCTATCTGTATCTACAGCTGCTGTCAAAGGTGTTATGGCTCAAAGCCATCCTGGCACAGGTACGGTGTTCATTCCAGTCTGTATCTTGTATTCAGGCATGCTTTACTGCAGCTATGATACAGCTATGCTACTCGCACGCTATGTACTGCAAGTCTGTCTGTTATGCTGCTGTCCGTGACAGCTCTTAGTACTGCAGACTAGTGTACTGCAAGCCTTCCTGCATGTTCGTCCTATTGCTCTGCGTAGACAGTCTTACTGCAGCGTAGTGTACTGCAAGTCTGTCGTGTTATGCTCTGTTCTGACAAGCTCTGTACTGCACGCTATGTATGCCAATCTGTCTGTATGCTCTTGTTGGTGACAGCTGGCGGTGTACTGTCAGGTATGTTACTAGCAAGTCTGTTGTATGCCTCGTGTGTGACAGCTTCTGCAACTGCAGCTATGTACTAGCAGTCTGTCTGTATCTCTGTGTGATCAGCGTCTGTACTGCAAGGTATGTACTGCAAGTCCTGTCTGGTTATGCTCTGTGTGACAGCTCTACTGCAGGTATTACTGCACAGTCTGTCTGTATGCTCTGGTGTTGACAGCTCTGTACCTGCCAGCTATGTACATGCAAGTCTGTCTGTATGCTCTGTGTGACAGCTCCTGTACCTGGCAGGTATGTACTGCAAGTCCTGTCTGTATGCTCTGTGTGACAGCCTCTGTAACGCCAGGTATCGTACTGCATAGTCTGTCTGTTAGCTCTGTGTGACAGCCTCTGTAACTGGCAGCTATGTACTGCAAGGACTGTCTGTATGGCTCTGTGTGATCAGCTCTGTAACTTCGCACAAGGTAATGTACTGCAAAGTCATGTCTGTATGACTCTTTATGTAAGCCCTGTTAACAGCTCTGTGAAACTTTCGAGTATATCCGCTCACGACCCCACCAGCGCTCTGTACATCTACCTCTGTACAGCCATTCTATGAATCAGCTCTTTCATCGGCCCTATATCAGCTCTGTTTCATCGGTCCCTAAATAATCAGCTCTCTAACTCTGGTTTGGTACATGTTGCTCTGTTCTACCACCCTTTGGAGAAATGCTCCAAGTTATCAGCCTCATGTGCATCAGCTTGTACACTATGCTGTGTGGAGGCAGGCAGCCGTCCGTACAACCGTCACGTTATGT
>JAJSRW010000451.1:0-40355 GCA_022414725.1 Microglena sp. YARC | reverse complement strand
AAGAGAGAGATATTTGGGTAATAAAGTTAATTCGACCCAAATCGACCCACATTGGACAAAAATTCGGACCACATACGCCCGGACTAAAAGCAGTGTGACGCGACCCTTAGCACTGGCGGCTACGTGGGCGTGGGAAGGCAATAACCGAGCAGAGGCCCTCGAAAACCGGCGGGGCGGGGGTCACACTAGACACCAACACATTTTTTGAAGGCGGTCACACTTATAAGAGTGGTACTTCTCGGTCCACGTGCATCAGTCCTAATGAACGTACGAATGAATTCATACCATACTCTCAATTCTTACAATTACACAACAGGCCTAACAATTGGCTGGCTTACAACACTAACGACGCAGGAACCACCCACTGGCTATGACGCCCCTCAAAGTTGGCCGGCACTTTGGCTTGCGGAGGAGGAAGCTTTAATTTTTCGAAGCTATTCACTCCCTAATATTCAAGCTGATCCCTTCACTTCGCGCCTCCTCCAAGCGCTGAATACCTTCATAGGGACCTACTTCCGCACGCCTCTTCCGGATACCACACCTACAACCCATACAATATTATACTCAAAATCAAAAATTCCGCGTCCGCTCCCCACCCCTCCTAGCTACCGGCTTCCGATAATTTCGATCCCAGGCCTTCTTCCTTATTAGCAGTTGCGTGATTGTAATTCCCAAATAGCTGGGTTGGTCGATGAAGTCGTTCGTTGGTGTGTGTGTGTGCGTTCCTACACCAAATTCCAAACGGCGCATGCCATAGACATTAGACACAATAGCTGCAATATGGGCTCGTGGGTTTCAATTTCACTCCAGCGGTGGTACTAGATGTTTCGTGCGATGGAGCCCCCGCGCAACGGTAGCCGACCATATCGTGATATAATCGTAAGGGGTATAGAGAGTAGGCATTTCTGATGTACCCTGGCCCAAGAGACTTTTAGCTTTCCGGGACGTATTATCTCGTGAGGACTGTTGAACACAGATTTGGCGAAGGCGCTAAGCTTACATAACGTGATGGCATGCCAGGCGGAAACTAGGTATAACAGAGGGAAAGGCGCGACAGTACCTCAGGGTACTGCCGCGGTAGGCTGCCGGCCCTAACGGGTGAAGGCACTACTATGGTAAGCTTCCAGGCGGGCAAGGCCCTCGGTGCACCTCAGACCGAGACACCTAAGCGGAGGCACCGGGAGACCGGTCATAAAGTCATGGCCGCAGGTTCTGGTATTCTGTATAGCAGAATCCCTGGGAATTCGGAGGAGAAAGGTTCTAGGGGAACGGGAGGCTATGCAGTGAGAACACAATAAACATGCTGGTGATATTGGAAGCATAAGGGGTAAAGCTTCATGACATGGCGAGAATGAGTCAAAGGAGTGCGCTGCCTGGCTTGCACAGCATAGATGCAAGTAACACTCAGAGGAGAACAAGGGGCCAGTGGCAGTACAGGTCGCATCTTTATCAAAATAGACTGGATTCCAGCTGTGGAGCTGCCCAGGAAGGTGGCAGCAGTCGCCATATGGCTTTGTTTATCAAGAGGGGGCTGATTAGCAATCCTGTTTGACTCTTTCCATCATAAACTAACTTTAAGGTAGACGTCCCCCGCTGGCTCATGGGTATCAATTCATGATGGGAAGGATATAGTGAGATACTTCCAGTATCATCTATAAGATTATCATGAGTCAGGATGTCAAGATCAATGCCTGGGGATTAACTATGGGGTCAGGTAATGGACTGTAAGGGATCTGCAGGGAGCTGCAGGAAAGCAAGAAGGCGTGCTACCCCATGGTCAACCGGAACATGAGTGATGCTATATCACAGGTTCTTGATCAAAGCTTCTACAGTTAGTCCATTTTGAGTTTGGCATGCATCCAATCTTTTGCTCTGAAAGTCCACAGAACTTGGCCCTGGGCAGAGCTTTGGTGAGCATGTCAGACATGTTGGCAGCATGTTGGGATCCAGTTGCATTTTGATGCCCTCCTTTCTTGGACTGTTCTTTGAGGAAGTAGAACCTGGTCTCCCATGTGCTTCAGTCTGGATGACAGGCTTCTCTTTGGTTCCAGGCAACTAAGGGCAGCTTGGTTGTCACCATTGATGGTGGAGGGGAGGGGGAACTATGCCCGGTGGCAGAGTGTTGTAGCTTTCTCAACCACATTCCCTCTTGGGCAGCAAGAGGTAGCTGCATGAACTCAGCTTCTGTAGTGGACAATGCTGTGGCAGATGCCTGGAATCTTAGATGCCCATGAGATTGCTCCCCCTTGGTTGAGGAAGACGTAACCTGTTGTGGACTTCCTTGTGATTGGACAGGCAGCATGGTCAGAGTCGCAGTAACCAATGAGGGGTTTGTTGGAGAAGGTGTAGGTGATGCCATGGTCTGGGTGTGTTAGACAGATACTTGAGGATACCTGTTGCAGCTTCCATGTGGTCATGCAACGGGTGTGCACTGTGCCTGGCCAATCTGTTGACTGCTTGGGCAATGTCAGGTCTTTGTGTTAACTGCCAGGTAGATGAGGGAGCCTACAATTTGGGCAAGTGGTAGACCTGTGTCTGGGGCATCTTTGCTGGCATAGGGCAGTGGAGCATCTGGTAGAAGGGGCACAGGGAATCTGGTGCTGTTGGGTTCAGGAAGCATGTTGTGGGCGCGCAGCAGGTCCTGGATGAACCTCGATTGGCAGATATGGACGGAGGGTGCCAGCTGATGCATTCCTTGTGATTTCATAGCCAACAAAAACTGAGGGGTCACCGAGGTCTCTAGTCCTGTAAAGCGTCATGATGGTGGTTTTTGTACTTGTCTAGGATGGTTTTGTCAAAGGACAGCATAAGGAAGTCATCAACCCAGAGGAATACCCAGATAATGGGTTTGTTTGTTGAGCTGGGGAGCACAAATAGACCTTGGTCTACGTCTACTTCTTTGAATCCAATAGCTGTCATATCTTCCTTTACCTTGAGGTACCACTGTCTGGAGGCTTGTTTGAGACCACAGAGGCATTTCCACATACGGCAGACCCTGTGGTCTTGTTCGAATCCTGGTGGTTGGGTGCAGTACAGTTCTTCTTCAACTATTCCATTGAGGAAGGCTGTGGAAACGTCTAACTGGGCTAGGTATGCCTTTGGGTTTGCTGCCACTGAGAGAATGTAACGAATGGTAGCATGCTTAGCCACTGGTGCAAAAACTTCATCATAGTCCATTCCTGGGCGTTGGGCATACCCTTTGGCAACTAGTCTTGCTTTGTACCTGACAATTTCTCCATCAACTGACTGTTTGATGTCAAATACCCACTTGGTTCCTATGGCTTTTGCTCCTGATGGGAGTTCTGAGAGGGACCAGGTGTTCATTTGTGCAAGTGCTGCTAGTTCTTCTTTCATAGCGGCCTTCCATTATTTGGCTTGAGGGCCAGAGAGAGCTTCTCTTTCATTCTTGGGAATGATAACTTGGTCTGCAGCTAGGAAGGCCAGAAAGTTAGGGGAGTGTCTCTCTCTGTTACTACGTCTAGGTTCAACTAGGGATGGGTCTACTTCTGGGGGTGGTGGAGCATCAGGGCTAGGAGGTGTGGCTGGAGGTAGCTCCTGGTGTGTTGGAGATGAGGGGTTGTTGGGATTTTCAATTTCCAGGGATGTGTTCATCTCCTTGTTCTAACTGTTTGGTTATGAGGTGTACTGGCTGCTGGTGTGAGAGTGGATGCTGGTGGAGTGGAAGTCGGCTGGTACACTGTTTCTGGGGTAGAAGAGAGGTTGTCTGGTAGTCCCCACACCTGTGGGTTTGTCTGATATTTAGCTTGTCTGGCCAGGATGTACTCTCTTTCTATGAGTTCAGACTGGGTGGGTACAGCAGGGGGAAGTAGGGGAGGGTCATCTTCATCAACTTCGACAGGGATATCATCTTCATAGGTTCCTAGTACCACAGCGTCTGCACCTGGGAATCCTTTTTGACCTGCCAGGTTTTCAAATTCATTGAAAGTGATATCTCTGGCATCAAAATTTTTGTGTGAGGAGTCTACCACTCTGTAGGCTTTTCTTGAGTCTGAGTATCCAATGAGCCTAGTGATCTTGGCTGAGGGTGAGAATTTGAAATCCCTGGATTTGGGTGGGACATGTACATATGCTGTGCATCCAATAGTCCTGAGGTGGTCTATTTTTGGTTTGACACCATGGAACAGTTCATATGGTGTTTTGTTGGATTCAGAGGTTGGTGAGAGGTTTCTGAGGATACTTGCATTTTTGACCATTTCTGCCCAGTACCTGTTGGGGAATTTAGATGAGAGGAGGAGGGCTGTGGACCTGTCGTGCAGAGTTCTGTTCAGGCGCTCTGCTGCACCATTTGTAGAGGGGTTTCCTGGGACTGTGAAGTTGAGTGTGATTCCTTTCTTTTTGCACCAATTTTTTAATTTGTTGCAAATGTATTCTGATCCATTGTCGCAAAAAATGGTTCCAATTTTGTTTTGGGTGAGGACCTCATACCGTTCAAGCTCAGTGATTGTAGCACTGGCTACTGCATCTTTGGTTTTGTGGAATGTAACAATGGAGTATTTGGAGTAATCATCCAGAATGCCTTGGAAGTAGAGGCTGCCATTCAGGCTAGGAACTTTCATCTTTCCACTCATGTCAATGTGAATGATTCCCATAGGTCTGGTAGCTCTGTTCCAGCGGGTTGCCTAGCAATCAGAGAAGATTCTGCAACTGAGATCCTTTTCCTTCGGTTGTTGCGGCGGCAACTGTGGAAGGCACTGCAGGTGCGCGGGAGCTCGGGATCTACGGACAGGGTAACAGACGTGGAAGTCTGTTGCAGTGGAACACGGGACGGCGTGGTGGGCGATAACCTTTAGCTTCCGGAGTATTATCTCGTGAGGACTGACACAGGGATTGGCGAAGGCGCTAAGCTTACAAACGTGATGGCACGCCAGGCGGCAAGCTAGGTATAAGAAGGGAAAGGGCGACAGTACCTCAGGGTACTGCCGCCGGTAGGTGCCGGCCCTAACGGGTGAAGGCACTACTATGGAAGCTTCCAGGCGGAAGGCCTGGTGCCCCAAGACACTCTAGCTGAGCCGGGAGAACCGGTCAATAACAGACTTAGGTACTCCTGCAAGGCAAGACCAGCCCCACACAAGCAAAACACGCAGCAAGTGCGGCGTTCTCCAGACGGAACAATGGAGTCTCCGACGTGACGGAGAACAAAAGCAGTAGCCTCTGCATCTCCTCCTTCTGGGCTCCACGGATGACAAATCGATCAATGGACGGTTGCGCCGTAGAATTCTATCCTGCAGGAACCGCAAAACTTGATGTGATCCCTGGTAGAAGCTGACGGATTGGCGCAGGAAATATTGGTTGCACAGGTCTTGCACTCGAGCACTACTGCCATGGAGGGCTCCTCCTGGACAATGCGGAAGTGGGTTTCATACTTACGAGACTTGCTCTTCAGCTTCGCATACAGAACGCGAGGAAAAAACTTGACTCCCAAATGCTTTTGTTTCCCATCACTGTCGAGGTGACGGGTGGCAGTGGAAACCGCATCAGCAGATCCGGATCCAAACATGGCGGAAGAGCACAGCACAGAGATATCAGCACAAAGATATCAGTTAGATAACAGTTCGCCACTTAGCACGATATATATCGTACGATACAGAACATGGTAAAACTCTACACCAGTACGATGTATCCCGGTAAACACGATATATCGTATGGTAATCCCAAAAATATCGCACGGTAACTTTGGCCTGGGGCATCATATCATATAATTAGGGCTGTCAAGCTTTATACAGTACGCTATTTATTTTACCGTGTACCCTGGTGTACCGTACGATATATCGTACGATAATCCCAAAAATATCGTACGGTACTTGTTGTTCGACCGCGTAGTTGAAAAAACAAGTAACCCATCACCCGATACGCATAGTATCACTTCACATAATAAGCATATCGTACGGTACACGGTAAAATAAATATCGTACGGTATAAAGCTTGACAGCCCTACCTATCACACTTCCTTACTTTTTCGATTTGGCCGTCTGCGTCTGGCGACGAAGAGAAGGGCATTCAGCTACTAGCTGTTTCTCCCACTTGGTAGCGGAGAGGTAGCTTAACTGTGGACAGCGAAAGCTACAAATCTCGCGGCGCCAATTCCTTCCAAATCCTTCAAATTCCTTACAAATCCTTCAATTCCTTCCAATTCCTTCCAAGTTGGTTGGAGCAGGTGCTCGCTCGACTAGTTCCGATTTACCAGTCGATATTTCTGGTGCAGGAAGTCCAGACGACTTCGAAACCGCCCCTAATGGCCACTGCTTCCATAGCGGATGGATTTCATTCCCCATCGGCAGGTATCACGCAATGCAGCCGCTCCACAGGGAGATAGATCTCACAAGCTTGCAGGTTCTGGAAGCCATACTGGCAGCCAAATGGCACCGGCTCTCGACCACCAAGGAAGGTCTGCTATGGTCTAGGATTGATGCAAGGTCCAATATTAGAGTTCGGAGATTTGGCGTTTGGCGAGAATATCAAGAATAGTCGTGAACAACCGTTCCAGCCTTGTGCTAATGCTACAGGAATAGCGTGAGTTTTAGAAGGATCTGGAAGCTATTTTGGAGGGAAATGGCGCTTTCGGAATTGATGAAATTGTTGCTAGTTTGCTCCTAGCCTTGTCCGCACAAAAGCTACTATTCATCTACCACGTGGGTGCGCAGTAGGTAGCTTAACGGCCCTCCTCTTCCTCGTCAGACAGCCAAATCGAGAAAGGAAAGAAGCAATGTATTGAGTTTTCGAGCCATGCGTCCGAACATCACAAATTTACACGTCCCGAATATCACAAATTTAGACGTCGCGATTTTCGATGAAACCTACAACCAGGTTTGGGCCCACATTTATTTTTGCATTGATTTTTCCGCCAAAAATGGTTTTAAATTCGTGGCTGACTCTCACAATCGCTTCACAATATTGCTGAAGGGCCTATATTTATGAAAGTATTGATAGGAAAATTTCAAAAAAAGCAAAAAAAAAAAAAATGTGGAGTGTGAAATGGCCCATGATATGTTGCATGCTGTTTTTGCACCAAACCAACCCACTTAGGAGGCCGATAAAATTTGATCCGCCCAATGTTTTCACCCAGCACCTTAGCCTTATGGCTAGGGGTCGGCTATGTTATATATCTTATTATATAAAGTAGCGCGAGGGTATAGCGCGTAGTTTCAGGGCATTGGTTTCTTAGGTTTCGGATCTCGATTTTCCGAGACATGTCGCTGACGTGGTCACAGGGGTCCTCCCGTCGGTACGACGGGCTCAGATGCTAGTCTTATTATATAAAGTAGCATGGCCGTGATATGGTTTAGCCCTTTTGGCCCAGGCAGTTAGGCTTTTGGTTTCAGTGGTTTCGGATCTCGATTTTTCGTGACCTGTCGCTGACGTGGCCACGGGGGTGGTCCTCCCGTCGGTACGACGGGCTCAGACGCTAGTCGTATTATATAAAGTAGAGCGCAGTAAGAGCGTCCGAGTTTTAGCGCGTGCCCGGCGCGTGGTCGCCCCCTTTTGGCCTGGCCACTTGGGGTTTTGGTTCCATATCTTGCCGACCTGTCGCCCAGGTGGCAGCCAGTCTGGGATCTCGATTTCTCGGCGCAGCCACAGGAACGATTGCCTCTCTGCTGCCGACCACCCATCCACCCACCCGTCCAAGGTTACCCGGCTTGAGTGGTGCCCGAATTTTCCTGCGCCGACCTGTTCACCCCCTGCGCTGCTTTGCACTGCTCTAATGAAGCCGGTGTCGTTTTCGACTCCTTCTCACTGCTCCTACGTGAAATTCTCTTGCACTTCCTGAGCCTAGCCGTTCTGCTACCCGAATTTTCATGCGCACTTCTGCTATTTTCGGTGCTCGCTGCCTGAGTCCCCCGATATTCAACGGTGTAGCCTCCCTTTGTCCATCTGCCCAAACTCTTTCCCACCGATTTAGCTGCCACTGCCACTAACTTCGCATGCAGCTCCCCCCGTCGCAGCATTCCGTTGGCCTTCTCCTGCGCTCTCACGCACTCCTGCCAGCTCGCTGGCTGCCATTCGCTGACGTGGCCAGGGGCAGTGGTTTCGGAATAACCCGTTTCGGAGTTACCCGTTTTCGGATCTCGATTTTCCGAGTTCTGTCGCTGACGTTGCCACGGGGGTGGTCCTCCCGTCGGGACGACGGGCTCAGATGCTAGTCATTAGTATATATAAAGTAGCATGTAGTAAGAGCGTCGAGGGTATAGCGCGTGCCCGGCGCGTGGTCCACCCCTTTTGGCCTGGCCACTTGGGTTTTTGGCTCCATATCTTGCCGACCTGTCGCCCAGGTGGCAGCCAGTCTGGGGTCTTGATTTTTCGGCGCAGCCACAGGAACGATTGCCTCTCTGCTGCCGACCACCCACCTGCACCCGCACCCGTCCAAGGTTACCCGGCTTGGTGCGCTGCTTTGCACTGCATTTCCTGAGTCTAGCCGTTATGATACGCGGATTTTCCTTCGCACTTCAGCTATTTTCGGTGCTCGCTGCCTGAGTCCCGCTATATTCAACGGTGTAGCCTCTCTTTGTCTGCCCAAACTCTTTCCCACAATTTTCGCTGCCACTGTTAATAACTTCGCATGCCGCTCCCCCCGTCACAGCATTCCCTTCTCCTATTCCTGCGCTCTCACTTGCTGACTGCCATTCGCTGACGTGGCCAGGGGCAGTGGTTTCGGGATAACCCGTTTCGGAGTTACCCGTTTTCGGATCTCGATTTCCCGAGACCTGTCACTGACGTGGCCACGGGGGTCGACACCTGTCGCTGACGTGGCCACGGGCGTGGTCCGCCCGTCGGTACGACGGGCTCAGATGCTAGTCTTATTATATAAAGTAGCGCGAGGGTTTAGCGCGTGGTTTCAGGGCATTGGTTTCTTTGGTTTCGGATCTCGATTTTCCGAGACCTGTCGCAGACGTGGCCACGGGGGTCCTCCGTCGGTACGACGGGCTCAGATGCTAGTCCTATATATAATAGCGCGTTGTCGAGGGTATAGCGTGTGCGCGGCGCGTGTTCGCCCCTTTTTGGCCTAGCCGCTTGGGTTTTTGGTTCCATACCTTGCCGACCTGTCGCCCAGGTGGTAGCGAGTCTGGGATCTCGATTTTTCGGCACAGCCACAAGAACGATTGCTTGTCTGCCGTCCACCCATCCACCCACCCGTCCAAGATTACCCGGCTTGGTGCGCTGCTTTGCACTGCTCTAATGAAGCCGGTGTCGTTTTCGACTCCTTCTCACTGCTCCTCTGTGAAATTCTCTTGCATTTCCTGAGCCAAGCCGTTCTGATACGCGAATTTTCCTTCGCACTTCTGCTATTTTCAGTGCTCGCTGCCTGAGTCCCGCTATATTCAACGGTGTAGCCTCCCTTTGTCTGCCCAAACTCTTTCCCACAATTTTTGCTGCCACTGTCAATAACTTCGCGTGCAACTCCCCCCCGTCGCAGCATTCCTTGGCCTTCTCCTGCGCTCTCACGCACTCTTGCCCGCTCGCTGACTGCCATTCCCTGACGTAGCCAGGGGCAGTGGTTTCGGAATGACCCGTTTCGGAGTTACCCGTTTTCGGATCTCAATTTCCCGTGACCTTTCGCTGACGTGGCCACGGGGGTCCTCCCGTCCGTACGACGGGCTCAGATGCTAGTAATAATTAATATTATATAATACTAGCATCTGAGCCCGTCGTCCCGACGGGAGGACCACCCCCGTGGCAACGTCAGCGACAGAACTCGGAAAATCGAGATCCGAAAACGGGTAACTCCGAAACGGGTTATTCCGAAACCACTGCCCCTGGCCACGTCAGCGAATGGCAGCCAGCGAGCTGGCAGGAGTGCGTGAGAGCGCAGGAGAAGGCCAACGGAATGCTGCGACGGGGGGAGCTGCATGCGAAGTTAGTGGCAGTGGCAGCTAAATCGGTGGGAAAGAGTTTGGGCAGATGGACAAAGGGAGGCTACACCGTTGAATATCGGGGGACTCAGGCAGCGAGCACCGAAAATAGCAGAAGTGCGCATGAAAATTCGGGTAGCAGAATGGCTAGGCTCAGGAAATGCAAGAGAATTTCACGTAGGAGCAGTGAGAAGGAGTCGAAAACGACACCGGCTTCATTAGAGCAGTGCAAAGCAGCGCAGGGGGTGAACAGGTCGGCGCAGGAAAATTCGGGCACCAAGCCGGGTAACCTTGGACGTGTGCGGGTGCAGGTGGGTGGTCGGCAGCAGAGAGGCAATAGTTCCTGTGGCTGCGCCGAGAAATCGAGATCCCAGACTGGCTGCCACCTGGGCGACAGGTCGGCAAGATATGGAACCAAAACCCCAAGCGGCTAGGCCAAAAGGCGCCGACCACGCGCCGGGCACGTGCTATACCCTCGACGCTCTTACTACCTGCTACTTTATATATACTGACTAGCATCTGAGCCCGTCGTCCCGACGGGCGGACCACCCCCGTGGCCACGTCTGCGACAGGTCTCGGAAAATCGAGATCCGAAACCAAAGAAACCAATGCCCTGAAACCACGCGCTAAAACCCTCGCGCTACTTTATATAATAAGATTATCTAATATTAGTCGGCAGAGCCAACTAATATTAGTCGGATTTGTACTGCCTGTACTTCGGGGGCGTTTCTCCTTTTCTTCATTTCTTTCTTCTCGCGGCAATGAGCTTTCATTCTTCTCGCAGATTCTTACCATATCGCAGCTTCGTAGATTGCCTAGGCAACGCGCGTTAGATTAGTTTCGTTTCTATTTGTGCGTGACAGCGATATGCTACCGCCGAAGCCCAGGGCGGTCAAGCGCGGTAGAACGCTTCAGAGCCAACTGAACGACTGTGTAATGCAGCAACACAACTGCACATTGTGGAAGCCGGAGGTGCTGGTAGCCCACCTAAACCGGGACAAGTTCACCTACCACGACGTGTTCAACGTGGCCCTCAGTGAGAGCCTAGGCACTCTCGGGGCTTGCGTGTTGTTTTGCAAGCGGTGTAATAACCGATACTCCGCCTCGAACCTCCACCAGACAACCAAGCAGCACAAGGAATCTTGCACGGTTGCTAGGACCAGCAGGACGGAGGATGGCCCCAACTTGATCATCATGGATGGGGCAGATGGGGCTTCCCCCTCCAAGGACATGAGGTCTAGGACAGCTGGGAATTCCCCTATAAGAACACACAAACACAAAAATACTAACACACACACTAACACATACATACAAACACACACAGAAAAACACACACACTAACACACTTACAAACGCACACACACATACAATGATACAGATTAACACACATACAAACACACACAAAACACATACACACATACAAACGCGCGCACACACACACACAAGCACATACAAACACACACTCACACATACACATACACACGCGCGTGCACACACACACACACACAAACACAAACAATGATACAAACACACACAAACGCACATACCAACGCGCACAAACACAAACACAAACACATACAATGATACAATCACACACACAAATACATACAGACAAACGCGCATAAACAAAAACAAACAAAAAAAACACATACAAACGCACACAAATACAAATGCACAACCAAACACACACAGCTCCTGATCACCCTTCCACCACCACTCTACAATCTCGTGGAGCAAACTATGAGCAGCAGATTTCCCCTTCAATGTATTGAGGGCATGTCCCATAGATGAACATAAAGGGCAGCTACTTCAAAAAAAAACTAAATTTGCATTATTAACTTTCTATCACCACTAAAATTAGAGCTAGTGCACCTTGGAGCTGCCCAGAAGCTGATGCTTGTAGCTTTCTATAGTCTATAGTGATTTAGACACAGCTTTGCTACACTACCTCTTTTGCCTAAGCTTACAATCCTCAGCCACAATGTTGATTGTGCATTTGGTCACGGGCCTGTTGATATGATAGTTCCGCTTTTCCGGTTCCGCGTTGCAAATGCTTTGTTTTATTTTTGTAAGCATCCTGATTGGCTCCCAACAAAATCCGGCTCCATTAAAGGCTTAGTTACTTAACAACATATTTGGTATTTTTTTCAACAAAACTGATTTGGACGACTAAATCTGACTAATATTGAACTATTATTAGTTTAATGTTATATAATATTATATTACCGGTATATAATATTAGTTTTTTCCCAAGAATATTAGTTGCCGATCCCTACTTATGGCCCAGGACCCTCATGGACCCCTTGGACAACTCCTGCGTCCAATCGGGCAACTTTGGGAGGACCCAAGGCTTTTCACCCCCAATTACAGGCTCAAACTCACACATTAAGGGCCTACTCAGCCAAGACTCCAGGCCCATCGGGCGGGCCTGGGCGCCGGGTGCTCTACTTCCGCCGCCGCTCAGTGAAGAAGTGCCATAAAGTGGTACCAGCAAAAATAGGACTACGGTCGCCAATCTTGACCCACGGTCTTATGCCGCTAGGTAAACATTAAGGGGACCCTGTTGCATCACCTCTACTCCTGTCGGTCCCCATATTTTCGTGTCGCATCCAAAACGAGCATTCCCGCAACTGCCCTCGCAGCCCAGCCGAAATCCCCAAACTCAGCAAACTGCATGCTACTCCGAGCTGGCAACGAGCAACAGGCACTATGATTAGCACCATATCAAAGCTCCCAAGCCAGTGCCGCGCTCCGCGGGGGCCTCCTCGCTCCAAATCGGAGTTAGTCCTCGTATATGCCAGGTAGGGCTGAAAGAGGCACCACGATGACAAATGTTGCCTTAAATACTAGCAAATAGCCATTCGGAATACGCAGCAGCAAAGCAGCTCGGCAAAAGTTGACGCGTGTGCGCGTCTCGGACCTATTTGATGTCCGAGGTTGCCTCAACGAAAGGCAGGCCCAAGCCTCAACCGCCCCAACTGACACCGACCTGAAAGCTACACAACTAGTCGAAATCTGCACCGCTCGATAAATTAGACAGTTGTATGCGATCGAATTTGCATGCGCTTCCATTGGTTTTATATAAACTTGATTTTTCCCTGGGGGTCGAAATCTCTCCGAACCGCACTACTGTGGTGGACCCGGACCCCGCTCGATGTGCCAGTCAGCTAGCCAGTCGATTAATGAAGTACCCTAGGGGGGGGGGGGGGCTTAGGGCTGTGTGGTAGCGTAGGACAGATCTGTGATAACGGTTGGATTCGGGCGGGCGAACAACAATCCCGGGAATAACCAGCGCAAATGAAGAAGCAGGGGAAAAGTGAAAGAACGAAGGCGGCAGAACAAAGTAGGGGGACAGTGCTAACAAAGCGCAAAACAAAACCGAGGCGTAGAATACCTGCCCTTATAGCTCGTCAGATTCAGACCGTCCGAGCATGCAACTGCCTTGGGTAGTTGCGAACCTTTTCCACCTTCGCAGGGGAGTCTTTATACTTGCCCATGCCTCCCCTTGTGCCAAGAGTAAATTAAGGACGAGATAACGATAACGATAAAGACCGTCGATTAAAGAATGCCGAAGATGAATGGTTAGTCTTTTCATTTACTTACATTAATTATATGGTGAACTGGAAGGGGAACGGTCAGGATTGCTTATCTGCCTCGATAGTAGGGAACGGTCCGGATTCCTTTCCCGCCTCGATAGTAGGGAAAGGTCTCAATTCCTTTCACGCATAGGGCGTGGGAGAGGAATTACCGGTCAGTCGGGATTTGACACGCCTCGATACTAACAAACTCTAATACAAACTGCGAATAGTTACACTAAATGTTACACGAAACAAGTTGCGTAACTGTTAGCGCATTGACGAAAAAAGTCACGATGAGCACTGAAACCTAGTAGTCTGGTTGTCACACTGCTTTTGGTTTTGGTCGAATTAGCTTATGCTTTTGGTCCAATTGTGCTCCGATTTGGGTGGGGACCAAAAGCGGACCAAAAACAAGAACGAAAGCAAAATCAGGTTAATCAGACAATTTTTGATCCGATTTTGCTTTCGATTTTTCCTTCGATCGCAAACTAGATAATGGTGTAAAACTGTTTGTTTTCAAGTCTGAAATGCTTTTGTACTGAATACAATTATTTAACAGCCCCCTGAGCGCAGATGCCTTCAAAAACTGCACACTGTAAAAAAAGCGCTCTTGCCTTTGAAAATTTGCCAACGCACAATTGTTCTTAATTGGTGCGTTTTGTTGCAGGACCTGCAGGACCTGCAGGGTGCTGGGAGCTGGAGGGAGCTGGGAGCAGGGAGCAGGGAGCTGCCTGGAGCCGGGAGCTACATGGAGCTGGGAGCAGGGAGACTGGATAGTGGAAAAAGTACAGATCTGGGAACCTCTGCTACAGGGTTGTCCAAACGGACCCCAGGAGTTGCTTCCTGGGACGCACCCAAATGGGTAGGTTGCGTCCAGGGACGCAGCCAATTTCGTAGGTTGCGTCCTGGGACGCAGTAAAGTTTGAAGGTTGCGTCCCAAAAATTCCTCTTTCCCCCTCCCACAGCAACAGCAGCTTGATGCGTCCCACTGTGTCTCAATTTTTCTCCATGCTTGATGCGTCCCACTGCATCCCACTGCATCCCACTGCATCCCACTGTGTCTCAATTTTTCTCCATGCTTGATGCGTCCCGGCAGCAGCAGCAGCAGCAGCGGGCTTGGTAACAAAAAATTCATCCAGCCTTCGCTGCTTGGTCGGAGCATTGGGCGTGCCGCTAGATTGCATTTTGACGGTTCGAATATTTTTGGAGAGATCGACCAGAATAAATCGATAACATCAAAAATTATAGGCTTTAGACTAGGGTGCTGTTTGAACCCCGCTCATCCACTCAGGGCCTGGGGGTTTTTTAGTGTGGGGGATTTAGGGTGGGGGATTTTTAGTGTGGGGGATTTTTAGGTTCCGAGTCCATTCAAATTATGTGGCTGAGAGAGTCCTTTGCGTCCTGCACCACCAACTGAGACGATCTCGAGCCGGACGCATCAGACGCATTGGGGCGCATTGGGACGCATGAGAACGCAGGGTAATGAAGTGAGACGCAACCAACTTCCGAAACCTGCGTCCCGGACGCAACCAATCTATGAGGCTGCGTCCGGGACGCAACCGACCCTGCCAATGTTGCGTCCTGGGACGCAACGGCCCTCCCCATGTTGCGTCCTGGGACGCAAGGACGTGCGTCTTGGACTACCCTGCTCTGCTACAATCTTACACGACCAAGTCGCCAATAATAAAATAAATTCAAGCTTGCTAGAGGGATGTGGCCAAGTCTAATCAGGGAATAATGTAACAATTCGCTTTCTGGGAACATCTAATGAATTACCAAGTGGAAATAATGTACCAATTTAAATTCAACCACTTAAGACTTGCTACCTAGGAAACACGACGAGGTTCATGAAGCCATGTTAATAAGCGATAATCTCTGTCTTGGGTACCTCACGAGTAGGGTGCCAACAACACGCAAAAAAAAAAACAGTCTAGCCACCTAGCTGGGGGGGGGGCAGCAATTTATCTAACACGTTCTTTCTCAATTGCAGTTATTTGGGACACATCTCAACAGAATATCAGCTTGCGACTGTGCCACACCCGTTGTAAAAATGGAAGACTAGAAGCAAAAATAATTAAGATTTCGATCGGAAAAGAAATGAGTGCAAACAAAAGATACGGAAAAGATAATAACAGAATACAATATGAAGTTCCAGAAAAAATCCGGGTCCAATACCTCCCCCCCCCACCCCTATTGGATTTTGTTCTATGTAGCTTTTGTTTTGTACATTTTGTCAAATTGGTCAGCGCTTTAAGCGCACAAACGTCAACTTGGTCAGCGCTTCGTAGTGCAAAAAGCGCAAAAAGTGGGGGTTGTCAGCATGAATTGCGTTGCTCTCACGCGTTTTATGACTTGGTGACTACTTCTGTACTCCCTTAGAACTATCGGCCCTGACAGCTTCCCGTAGTGACAGTTTCCCTTAGCCTGAGTCATTGAGTGACTCAGTGATAGGTTCCTGTCAGCTACTTCACCGGTCTTGCCTTTACCCTGATAGTTTCCCGGCTGCCCGGTTTCCTCTGACATTGACTGTATAGTGTCTAACCCTTATCAGGGTATAGCCTACCTTTCTATCTTCCTCCACTGGTGCCCCTTAATGGGTCTCCTGTGCTTGTAACTTACTCTCGTCTCTGCATATATAGATTGGCGTGCTGCACACACAAAGTCCACTCATCCGGAGTGTTATCAAAGCTAATAGGTTATCCGGCCCCTCATTTCTACCACTGCTTTGAAATGCAACTTCCGCGAGGACCCCCGGCGACATTTGAGAAACTCCATGACAAGAATGGAGAATCCTGGTCGCGCGGGATGCGCAGCGTTATTATAAGTAATGGCTGCGACCGTGTCCTTCCCAAGGAGGACGCGGTTTCTCAAGACGATTGGCTAGACGTCTGTGCACCAGCGACCTCTGCTGGCGGTTATGAGAGTCCTTCCGCCATCATGGAAGTAACCCCCCCCAATCATACCTCTACCTTTGCGCTCCTTCAGCTACCGTCTGTCGTAGACGACTTTGACGTGCAGACTCAAGTCGGCGACTAGCCTGGACATCGGTGGAGATACCCCGTCTTCGTCTGCTCGCGTCCTTGATGTCGCTAACTCCGGTGTTTGAGGCTCTGCCTGCATACCGGAGGTTGCCAAGCCGACCAAGCTCCCTGCTGATGTCTACGTCGTCTTTGCCCCCCCCCTTTGCACTCTAGTGGCTATGTGCTACCTTCTGGAGAATTTTTTCGATCAAGCTGGCGGATCGCCGGCACTGCCGTAGGGTTCGCCACAGGAGGACGACCTACGCGTCTGGACCTGGAGATTCTGGAGGTGGTAGGAAGCAGGGGGGTATGGTCAGCACCACTCGGGTGCTGCTCCCTCTACCCCCCATCCGGGTGAGTCGAGCGATAGAGGGGGGGACTTGGGATTGACTGCTCATCGACGGCGGAATATTAGGACCTTTGCATGCCTCGGCTCTGCTCTTCGCATCCTAGCGATAAATTTTCGAATTCTGCCCTTGCGATTTGCGATTTTCTGCCATTGGTGCGATTTTCTGCACCAGGTGCGACTTGCTGCACTGTCATTCTCGTCTCCTTTTTTTTTTCCCCCCATACCTCTAATCTCGACTTCGCCTAACGCTTCCCCACCTTCTGTGATCCCAGGTCTCGCAGCGCCGGACTTCGCCCATGCTACAGGCCGAAGTGGAGGCCGAAGTGGACGCCGTCCTGGCCCTAGTCCAGCGGCCGTGGAGGATCTTTGGCATGATATCTTTGGATATTTTTCTCTCTTAGGCTCCTTGTGACCCCTGGGTGCGTTCTGTGGTTCGACAGAGGTTACTTCTTTGTCTTCCCGTGCCCCTGGTTCCCCCCTTAGGTGTATGCCTTAGCAACGTGCGTTTGGGTTCGAGTGTTTGAGTTCTGATAGGGCTAAGGGGTTTTATAGTAAAGTGGTTTGAGGATTGGCTGATATCGGTTGGGGAGGAGCATGAGTTATCTTTGGCATACACTGCACAGCAGAATGCAACTGTGGAAAGGTACAATGGGGTCTTACAGTCTATAGCTAGGAGCATCCACTTGGAGTCCAAACTTGCTAAGTCTTTCTGGCCCTATGCCTTCCTCGCTGCTTGTTACCTAGTTAATCGCTTGCCCAATCAGGGAGAGAAGACTCCTTACGAGCTTTTCTTTGGGGTTCAGCCTGATGTGTCGATGTTGCGTGTGTTCGGTTGCCCTTGCTACGTTACGCTAGTAAATGGGAAGAAGCGCAACAAGCTGGACGAGCGGGCGCTATGTGGAAGACTGGTTGGGTATTCCCTGGTGAGTAAGGGTTATTTTGTTTGGGTTCCAAAGTTGCGCGAGGTAGTAGAGAGTCGTGATATACTCTTCTATGAGCAGTTTGAGCATAACTGTTTACCTGGGTTATCTCCCTATGACGGGTCTCCGTATTACACTTGCATCCCTGCCGCAATCAACGGACATATGCATGTGCCTGCGGTTCATTCCCTTGACCCTTTGCTAACCCCAATTGTCGACCGCTGCCCTGATCATGGGATGCCCTTCCATGGGATGACCTTGCGCCCCAGGTCAGGGGCTGATGGTGCTGTATTGCGTGTGAAGGCATTGGGTCAGCGAGATTCTGCGGTCCTTTCAGATAAAATCTTAGCCGAATCTCAGGGGGTCGCTGGGATCTCCAATACGTCGCTCGTCGGTGAAGCTTTAGGTGTACGACAGCCTTCAATCATAGTGGTATCTGGATCAGGTCCATTGCCTAATAGTCCCCACCCTCCGACCACCTTGAATGACTCGCAGGTGTCGTTCATTCAGACGCCTCCCGTTGTCCCTGGTGGAACACTCGGGTCCCGGCCTGGGGATGATGTAGCCGTTGCTGACTGGGCAAGTGATGATTTAGAACACTGGTCGGGTTCCGATACTGCGTACGGCTGGGGTGTTACAGTCGACTCAGGCTTCGTTGATATAGAGGCAAATAAGGCCGGCCCTGTTCAACCAGGCAGCAGTTCTGCGCTGGGGGCTATACTACCGGTTACTAGCTTGATACTGCGTATGGCTGGGGTGTTACAGTCAACCCAGGATTCATTGTTTTAGGTGCTGATGGTTCTCATACGTAGGTTAACATGGCCCTATGTGTGGGTGCCTATTCCTCAGCACCGCCTAGACTGACTTATAGGGTAGTCTAGATTGGTGGGGCGTTACGACGCTTTGTTTAGGCAGCTTCCTTTCAACTGTCTTTCTTGGTTTTGGTGGAAGGTGGTAATTAATTCAGACCACCGTTATAGCGTCTTGATGGTTTCTGACTCTTAGTTCCATAGGCAGATGGTTCGTTCGGTGGAGCTCATCATAGATTAGCTATTTCTTTTTACTCCAAACTGTTTTTAGATCACCAGCCCCTCATGTGATTGGAACTTTTTGTGGAGTGTAGTAGTTGTTTCCCTTCGGATTTTACTGTGAATTGGTGGGCTGGGTAATCTTGCAGTTGTACTTGCAGATGTACCGCCGCTCACCTCTTTCTTGTTTTCCGAGTGTATTTCAAGCGCCCTTTCAGTCCATCCTTTGCAGTCAATTCTTTGACGTCCTTTTTTCTGCGTTTACTATTTTTCAAGTGGACATTAAGTTTTCTGTACTGTGTTTGTACGTCTAAACTCCTATTGTTCATTGAACTGTGTTTCCTTTGTTGGTTACAAGTTTCTTGAGATTTATCTCCGCATCCTTTGGATTTTCAGTTGCTGCAGGTTTAGTTTGCTTGTGGTTAGGTGCTTGGTTTGTCTTGAGTGCATGAGTTTTTTGCGGTGCGATACCCACCTCCTAGAATGTTTTAGTTAGTGCCGTAACTGGGGATTTATGATAATTAACTTTCATAAATCTTCTTACTTCCATCTTTGAGTAAGAAACCAGTTCATCATGGTTTTTTCATCCCAACCTAGTCATGAATTCTATGCTTAGAATAGTTTTTAAGGTAGTGGATTTTTCCATCGACTTTATTTTTCCATCGTAGTCTTTAGTGTCCTCTTGTCTGCGTCCTTTAGGTTTTGATTCTCTCGTGTGCTGCTCTCACACGATATTTCAATCCGTCTCTTTGGTTATCATTGATTGGCGTTAGGTTCCTATACCCGGATCGGGTTTTCTATACTGTTGTTCCCCAACTTTGATATACGTTTTTTCAGTCTTCTCTTTAGGTTACGTTCTCGGCTCTTTTAGTCACCGTTGTTCCCCTTCCTTTGGTATTTGGGATTGATTTCTGTTTTGGCCTCCCTGTGATTTCTGGTTTGGTGCCTCCTATTCTGGATGAATAGTATTTTTGCGCTTACCATGGATGGTTACATTTCCGTTTTGGTCTCAGCTCTGCTCGGTATGACCCAAGTTTTTTTGCTGCTACATTTTCGGAGTACTACAGTGGTTTTTTTGTTCATCCTTTCTCATCCTTTTATTTTAGACAAGGCTTTCTTCTGGTTTCCTGATTTTTCCGCCGTTCCTTCATAACTTTTGTTTGCTACCAGTTTATAGTTCTATGTCACCAGTGCCATAGGTGGAGTAGTAGTATTGTATGTCACCTGTGTCATAGGTGGAGTGTCAGCATGAATTGCGTTGCTCTCACGCGTTTTATGACTTGGTGACTACTTCTGTACTCCCTTAGAACTATCGGCCCTGACAGCTTCCCGTAGTGACAGTTTCCCTTAGCCTGAGTCATTGAGTGACTCAGTAATAGGTTCCTGTCAGCTACTTCACCGGTCTTGCCTTTACCCTGATAGTTTCCCGGCTGCCCGGTTTCCTCTGACATTGACTGTATAGTGTCTAACCCTTATCAGGGTATAGCCTACCTTTCTATCTTCCTCCACTGGTGCCCCTTAATGGGTCTCCTGTGCTTGTAACTTACTCTCGTCTCTGCATATATAGATTGGCGTGCTGCACACACAAAGTCCACTCATCCGGAGTGTTATCAAAGCTAATAGGGGTTAAAAACTACTCGAACCGCGCAGTGGGGCTCAAGAAGCGTGCGCGAAATTGCGCTTTGTGGTACCCTGGCGACCACCTAGATTTGGGTAAAAAGTTAAATCGACCCAAATCGACCCAAATCGGACAAAAATCGGACCACAATCGGCCGGACTAAAAGCAGTGTGACCGACCCCTTAGCACTTGGCGCTACGTGGCGTGGGAAGAAATAACCCGAGCAGAGGGCCCTCGAAAACCGTCGGGGGCGGGGGTCACACTAGACACCACACATTTTTGAGGTGGTCACACTTATAAGAGTGGTACTTCTCGGTCCTACGTCATCAGTCCTAATGAACGTACGAATGAATTCATACCATACTCCTCAATTCTACAATTCACCACAGGCCTACAATTGGCCTGGCCTACAACACTAACGCAGGAACCACCCACTGCTACTACGCCCCTCAAAGTTGGCCGGCACTGGCTTGCGGAGAGGAAGCTTTAATTTTTCAAGCTATTCCACTCCTCTAATACTTCAAGCTGATCCTTCACTTCGCGCCTCCTCCAAGCGCGAATCCTTCATAGGGACCTTCCCACGCACCCTCTTCCGGATACACCTACAACCCATACAATATATACTCAAAATCAAAATTCCGCTCCGCTCCCCCACACCCCTCCTACCGCTTCCGATAATTTCGATCCCAGGCCTCTCTTTCCTTATTAGCATTGCGTGATTGTAATCCCAAATAGCTGTTGGTCGAGAGTCGTTCGTGTGTGTGTGTGTGCGTTTCATACACCAAAATTCCAAACGCGCATGCCCAACAGACATTAGACACAATAGCTGCAATATCGTGGTCTATTACCGTACGATATATCGTGATATATCGTAAGGTATAAGATGATATTCTGAATTCCCTGGCCCAGACTTTTTAGCTTCCGGAGTATTATCTCGTGAGGACTGACACAGGGATTGGCGAAGGCGCTAAGCTTACAAACGTGATGGCATGCCAGGCGGCAAGCTAGGTATAAGAAGGGAAAGGGCGACAGTACCTCAGGGTACTGCCGCCGGTAGGTGCCGGCCCTAACGGGTGAAGGCACTACTATGGAAGCTTCCAGGCGGAAGGCCTGGTGCCCCAAGACACTCTAGCTGAGCCGGGAGAACCGGTCAATAACATCCCCCCCAATTCCTGGTATTCTTGATATACAAGAATCCCTGGAATTAGGAGGTTCTAGGGAAGGGAGGCTAGAGTGAAAAATAAACATCTGGTGCATATGGAAGCATAAGGGGAAAGGCTTCTGACTGGCGAAACTGAGTCAAAGAGTGGTGCCTGGCTTGTAAAGCATGTGCAAGTACACTCAGAGGAGAACAGGGGCCAGTGGCAGTACAGGTCATCTATTATCAAAATAGGACTGGATTCCAGCTGTGGAGCTGCCAGGAAGGTGCAGCCATATGGCTTTGTTTATCAAGAGGGGGCTGATAGCAATCTGTTTGATTTCCATTAATAAACTACTTTAAGGTAGACGTCCCCCGCTGGCTCATGGGTATCATTCCAGATGGAAGGATATAGTGAGATACTTCCAGTATCATCTATAAATTATCATGAGTCAGGATGTCAAGATCAATGCTGGGGATAACTATGGGGTCAGTAATGGACTGTAAGGGATCTGCAGGGAGCTGCAGGAAAGCAAGAAGGCAGGTTGCTCCCCATGGTCAAGGACATGAGTGATGCTATATCACAGGTTCTTGATCAAAGCTTCTACAGTTAGTCCATTTTGAGTTTGGCAATGCATCCAATCTTTGCTCTGAAGTCACAGAACTTGGCCCTGGGCAGAGCTTTGGTGAGCATGTCAGACATGTTGGCAGCAGTTGGGATCCAGTTCATTTTGATGCCCTCCTTCTTGGACTGTTCTTTGAGGAAGTAGAACCTGGTCTCCATGTGCTTCAGTCTGGATGACAGCTTCTCTTGGTTCCAGGCACTAAGGGCAGCTTGGTTGTCACCATTGATGGTGAGGGGAGGGGGAACTATGCCGGTGGCAGAGTGTTGTAGCTTTCTCAACCACATTCCCTCTTGGGCAGCAGAGGTAGCTGCCATGAACTCAGCTTCTGTAGTGGACAATGCTGTGGCAGATGCCTGGATCTTAGATGCCCATGAGATTGCTCCCCCTTGGTTGAGGAAGACGTAACCTGTTGTGGACTTCCTTGTGATTGGACAGGCAGCATGGTCAGAGTCGCAGTAACCAATGAGGGGTTTGTTGGAGAAGGTGTAGGTGATGCCATGGTCTGGTGTGTTAGACAGATACTTGAGGATACCTGTTGCAGCTTCCATGTGGTCATGCAACGGGTGTGCACTGTGCCTGGCCAATCTGTTGACTGCTTGGGCAATGTCAGGTCTTGTGTTAACTGCCAGGTAGATGAGGGAGCCTACAATTTGGGCAAGTGGTAGACCTGTGTCTGGGGCATCTTTGCTGGCATAGGGCAGTGGAGCATCTGGTAGAAGGGGCACAGGGAATCTGGTGCTGTTGGGTTCAGGAAGCATGTTGTGGGCGCGCAGCAGGTCCTGGATGAACCTCGATTGGCAGATATGGACGGAGGGTGCCAGCTGATGCATTCCTTGTGATTTCATAGCCAACAAAAACTGAGGGGTCACCGAGGTCTCTAGTCCTGTAAAGCGTCATGATGGTGGTTTTGTACTTGTCTAGGATGGTTTTGTCAAAGGACAGCATAAGGAAGTCATCAACCCAGAGGAATACCCAGATAATGGGTTTGTTTGTTGAGCTGGGGAGCACAAATAGACCTTGGTCTACGTCTACTTCTTTGAATCCAATAGCTGTCATATCTTCCTTTACCTTGAGGTACCACTGTCTGGAGGCTTGTTTGAGACCACAGAGGCATTTCCACATACGGCAGACCCTGTGGTCTTGTTCGAATCCTGGTGGTTGGGTGCAGTACAGTTCTTCTTCAACTATTCCATTGAGGAAGGCTGTGGAAACGTCTAACTGGGCTAGGTATGCCTTTGGGTTTGCTGCCACTGAGAGAATGTAACGAATGGTAGCATGCTTAGCCACTGGTGCAAAAACTTCATCATAGTCCATTCCTGGGCGTTGGGCATACCCTTTGGCAACTAGTCTTGCTTTGTACCTGACAATTTCTCCATCAACTGACTGTTTGATGTCAAATACCCACTTGGTTCCTATGGCTTTTGCTCCTGATGGGAGTTCTGAGAGGGACCAGGTGTTCATTTGTGCAAGTGCTGCTAGTTCTTCTTTCATAGCGGCCTTCCATTATTTGGCTTGAGGGCCAGAGAGAGCTTCTCTTTCATTCTTGGGAATGATAACTTGGTCTGCAGCTAGGAAGGCTAGAAAGTTAGGGGAGTGTCTCTCTCTGTTACTACGTCTAGGTTCAACTAGGGATGGGTCTACTTCTGGGGGTGGTGGAGCATCAGGGCTAGGAGGTGTGGCTGGAGGTAGCTCCTGGTGTGTTGGAGATGAGGGGTTGTTGGGATTTTCAATTTCCAGGGATGTGTTCATCTCCTTGTTCTACTGTTTGGTTATGAGGTGTACTGGCTGCTGGTGTGAGAGTGGATGCTGGTGGAGTGGAAGTCGGCTGGTACACTGTTTCTGGGGTAGAAGAGAGGTTGTCTGGTAGTCCCCACACCTGTGGGTTTGTCTGATATTTAGCTTGTCTGGCCAGGATGTACTCTCTTTCTATGAGTTCAGACTGGGTGGGTACAGCAGGGGGAAGTAGGGGAGGGTCATCTTCATCAACTTCGACAGGGATATCATCTTCATAGGTTCCTAGTACCACAGCGTCTGCACCTGGGAATCCTTTTTGACCTGCCAGGTTTTCAAATTCATTGAAAGTGATATCTCTGGCATCAAAATTTTTGTGTGAGGAGTCTACCACTCTGTAGGCTTTTCTTGAGTCTGAGTATCCAATGAGCCTAGTGATCTTGGCTGAGGGTGAGAATTTGAAATCCCTGGATTTGGGTGGGACATGTACATATGCTGTGCATCCAATAGTCCTGAGGTGGTCTATTTTTGGTTTGACACCATGGAACAGTTCATATGGTGTTTTGTTGGATTCAGAGGTTGGTGAGAGGTTTCTGAGGATACTTGCATTTTTGACCATTTCTGCCCAGTACCTGTTGGGGAATTTAGATGAGAGGAGGAGGGCTGTGGACCTGTCGTGCAGAGTTCTGTTCAGGCGCTCTGCTGCACCATTTGTAGAGGGGTTTCCTGGGACTGTGAAGTTGAGTGTGATTCCTTTCTTTTTGCACCAATTTTTTAATTTGTTGCAAATGTATTCTGATCCATTGTCGCAAAAAATGGTTCCAATTTTGTTTTGGGTGAGGACCTCATACCGTTCAAGCTCAGTGATTGTAGCACTGGCTACTGCATCTTTGGTTTTGTGGAATGTAACAATGGAGTATTTGGAGTAATCATCCAGAATGCCTTGGAAGTAGAGGCTGCCATTCAGGCTAGGAACTTTCATCTTTCCACTCATGTCAATGTGAATGATTCCCATAGGTCTGGTAGCTCTGTTCCAGCGGGTTGCCTAGCAATCAGAGAAGATTCTGCAACTGAGATCCTTTTCCTTCGGTTGTTGCGGCGGCAACTGTGGAAGGCACTGCAGGTGCGCGGGAGCTCGGGATCTACGGACAGGGTAACAGACGTGGAAGTCTGTTGCAGTGGAACACGGGACGGCGTGGTGGGCGATAACCTTTAGCTTCCGGAGTATTATCTCGTGAGGACTGACACAGGGATTGGCGAAGGCGCTAAGCTTACAAACGTGATGGCACGCCAGGCGGCAAGCTAGGTATAAGAAGGGAAAGGGCGACAGTACCTCAGGGTACTGCCGCCGGTAGGTGCCGGCCCTAACGGGTGAAGGCACTACTATGGAAGCTTCCAGGCGGAAGGCCTGGTGCCCCAAGACACTCTAGCTGAGCCGGGAGAACCGGTCAATAACAGACTTAGGTACTCCTGCAAGGCAAGACCAGCCCCACACAAGCAAAACACGCAGCAAGTGCGGCGTTCTCCAGACGGAACAATGGAGTCTCCGACGTGACGGAGAACAAAAGCAGTAGCCTCTGCATCTCCTCCTTCTGGGCTCCACGGATGACAAATCGATCAATGGACGGTTGCGCCGTAGAATTCTATCCTGCAGGAACCGCAAAACTTGATGTGATCCCTGGTAGAAGCTGACGGATTGGCGCAGGAAATATTGGTTGCACAGGTCTTGCACTCGAGCACTACTGCCATGGAGGGCTCCTCCTGGACAATGCGGAAGTGGGTTTCATACTTACGAGACTTGCTCTTCAGCTTCGCATACAGAACGCGAGGAAAAAACTTGACTCCCAAATGCTTTTGTTTCCCATCACTGTCGAGGTGACGGGTGGCAGTGGAAACCGCATCAGCAGATCCGGATCCAAACATGGCGGAAGAGCACAGCACAGAGATATCAGCACAAAGATATCAGTTAGATAACAGTTCGCCACTTAGCACGATATATATCGTACGATACAGAACATGGTAAAACTCTACACCAGTACGATGTATCCCGGTAAACACGATATATCGTATGGTAATCCCAAAAATATCGCACGGTAACTTTGGCCTGGGGCATCATATCATATAATTAGGGCTGTCAAGCTTTATACAGTACGCTATTTATTTTACCGTGTACCCTGGTGTACCGTACGATATATCGTACGATAATCCCAAAAATATCGTACGGTACTTGTTGTTCGACCGCGTAGTTGAAAAACAAGTAACCCATCACCCGATACGCATAGTATCACTTCACATAATAAGCATATCGTACGGTACACGGTAAAATAAATATCGTACGGTATAAAGCTTGACAGCCCTACCTATCACACTTCCTTACTTTTTCGATTTGGCCGTCTGCGTCTGGCGACGAAGAGAAGGGCATTCAGCTACTAGCTGTTTCTCCCACTTGGTAGCGGAGAGGTAGCTTAACTGTGGACAGCGAAAGCTACAAATCTCGCGGCGCCAATTCCTTCCAAATCCTTCAAATTCCTTACAAATCCTTCAAATTCCTTCCAATTCCTTCCAAGTTGGTTGGAGCAGGTGCTCGCTCGACTAGTTCCGATTTACCAGTCGATATTTCTGGTGCAGGAAGTCCAGACGACTTCGAAACCGCCCCTAATGGCCACTGCTTCCATAGCGGATGGATTTCATTCCCCATCGGCAGGTATCACGCAATGCAGCCGCTCCACAGGGAGATAGATCTCACAAGCTTGCAGGTTCTGGAAGCCATACTGGCAGCCAAATGGCACCGGCTCTCGACCACCAAGGAAGGTCTGCTATGGTCTAGGATTGATGCAAGGTCCAATATTAGAGTTCGGAGATTTGGCGTTTGGCGAGAATATCAAGAATAGTCGTGAACAACCGTTCCAGCCTTGTGCTAATGCTACAGGAATAGCGTGAGTTTAGAAGGATCTGGAAGCTATTTTGGAGGGAAATGGCGCTTTCGGAATTGATGAAATTGTTGCTAGTTTGCTCCTAGCCTTGTCCGCACAAAAGCTACTATTCATCTACCACGTGGGTGCGCAGTAGGTAGCTTAACGGCCCTCCTCTTCCTCGTCAGACAGCCAAATCGAGAAAGGAAAGAAGCAATGTATTGAGTTTTCGAGCCATGCGTCCGAACATCACAAATTTACACGTCCCGAATATCACAAATTTAGACGTCGCGATTTTCGATGAAACCTACAACCAGGTTTGGGCCCACATTTATTTTTGCATTGATTTTTCCGCCAAAAATGGTTTTAAATTCGTGGCTGACTCTCACAATCGCTTCACAATATTGCTGAAGGGCCTATATTTATGAAAGTATTGATAGGAAAATTTCAAAAAAGCAAAAAAAAAAAAAATGTGGAGTGTGAAATGGCCCATGATATGTTGCATGCTGTTTTTGCACCAAACCAACCCACTTAGGAGGCCGATAAAATTTGATCCGCCCAATGTTTTCACCCAGCACCTTAGCCTTATGGCTAGGGGTCGGCTATGTTATATCTTATTATATAAAGTAGCGCGAGGGTATAGCGCGTAGTTTCAGGGCATTGGTTTCTTAGGTTTCGGATCTCGATTTTCCGAGACATGTCGCTGACGTGGTCACAGGGGTCCTCCCGTCGGTACGACGGGCTCAGATGCTAGTCTTATTATATAAAGTAGCATGGCCGTGATATGGTTTAGCCCTTTTGGCCCAGGCAGTTAGGCTTTTGGTTTCAGTGGTTTCGGATCTCGATTTTTCGTGACCTGTCGCTGACGTGGCCACGGGGGTGGTCCTCCCGTCGGTACGACGGGCTCAGACGCTAGTCGTATTATATAAAGTAGAGCGCAGTAAGAGCGTCCGAGTTTTAGCGCGTGCCCGGCGCGTGGTCGCCCCCTTTTGGCCTGGCCACTTGGGGTTTTGGTTCCATATCTTGCCGACCTGTCGCCCAGGTGGCAGCCAGTCTGGGATCTCGATTTCTCGGCGCAGCCACAGGAACGATTGCCTCTCTGCTGCCGACCACCCATCCACCCACCCGTCCAAGGTTACCCGGCTTGAGTGGTGCCCGAATTTTTCCTGCGCCGACCTGTTCACCCCCTGCGCTGCTTTGCACTGCTCTAATGAAGCCGGTGTCGTTTTCGACTCCTTCTCACTGCTCCTACGTGAAATTCTCTTGCACTTCCTGAGCCTAGCCGTTCTGCTACCCGAATTTTCATGCGCACTTCTGCTATTTTCGGTGCTCGCTGCCTGAGTCCCCCGATATTCAACGGTGTAGCCTCCCTTTGTCCATCTGCCCAAACTCTTTCCCACCGATTTAGCTGCCACTGCCACTAACTTCGCATGCAGCTCCCCCCGTCGCAGCATTCCGTTGGCCTTCTCCTGCGCTCTCACGCACTCCTGCCAGCTCGCTGGCTGCCATTCGCTGACGTGGCCAGGGGCAGTGGTTTCGGAATAACCCGTTTCGGAGTTACCCGTTTTCGGATCTCGATTTTCCGAGTTCTGTCGCTGACGTTGCCACGGGGGTGGTCCTCCCGTCGGGACGACGGGCTCAGATGCTAGTCATTAGTATATATAAAGTAGCATGTAGTAAGAGCGTCGAGGGTATAGCGCGTGCCCGGCGCGTGGTCCACCCCTTTTGGCCTGGCCACTTGGGTTTTTGGCTCCATATCTTGCCGACCTGTCGCCCAGGTGGCAGCCAGTCTGGGGTCTTGATTTTTCGGCGCAGCCACAGGAACGATTGCCTCTCTGCTGCCGACCACCCACCTGCACCCGCACCCGTCCAAGGTTACCCGGCTTGGTGCGCTGCTTTGCACTGCATTTCCTGAGTCTAGCCGTTATGATACGCGGATTTTCCTTCGCACTTCAGCTATTTTCGGTGCTCGCTGCCTGAGTCCCGCTATATTCAACGGTGTAGCCTCTCTTTGTCTGCCCAAACTCTTTCCCACAATTTTCGCTGCCACTGTTAATAACTTCGCATGCCGCTCCCCCCGTCACAGCATTCCCTTCTCCTATTCCTGCGCTCTCACTTGCTGACTGCCATTCGCTGACGTGGCCAGGGGCAGTGGTTTCGGGATAACCCGTTTCGGAGTTACCCGTTTTCGGATCTCGATTTCCCGAGACCTGTCACTGACGTGGCCACGGGGGTCGACACCTGTCGCTGACGTGGCCACGGGCGTGGTCCGCCCGTCGGTACGACGGGCTCAGATGCTAGTCTTATTATATAAAGTAGCGCGAGGGTTTAGCGCGTGGTTTCAGGGCATTGGTTTCTTTGGTTTCGGATCTCGATTTTCCGAGACCTGTCGCAGACGTGGCCACGGGGGTCCTCCCGTCGGTACGACGGGCTCAGATGCTAGTCCTATATATAATAGCGCGTTGTCGAGGGTATAGCGTGTGCGCGGCGCGTGTTCGCCCCTTTTTGGCCTAGCCGCTTGGGTTTTTGGTTCCATACCTTGCCGACCTGTCGCCCAGGTGGTAGCGAGTCTGGGATCTCGATTTTTCGGCACAGCCACAAGAACGATTGCTTGTCTGCCGTCCACCCATCCACCCACCCGTCCAAGATTACCCGGCTTGGTGCGCTGCTTTGCACTGCTCTAATGAAGCCGGTGTCGTTTTCGACTCCTTCTCACTGCTCCTCTGTGAAATTCTCTTGCATTTCCTGAGCCAAGCCGTTCTGATACGCGAATTTTCCTTCGCACTTCTGCTATTTTCAGTGCTCGCTGCCTGAGTCCCGCTATATTCAACGGTGTAGCCTCCCTTTGTCTGCCCAAACTCTTTCCCACAATTTTTGCTGCCACTGTCAATAACTTCGCGTGCAACTCCCCCCCGTCGCAGCATTCCCTTGGCCTTCTCCTGCGCTCTCACGCACTCTTGCCCGCTCGCTGACTGCCATTCCCTGACGTAGCCAGGGGCAGTGGTTTCGGAATGACCCGTTTCGGAGTTACCCGTTTTCGGATCTCGATTTCCCGTGACCTTTCGCTGACGTGGCCACGGGGGTCCTCCCGTCCGTACGACGGGCTCAGATGCTAGTAATAATTAATATTATATAATACTAGCATCTGAGCCCGTCGTCCCGACGGGAGGACCACCCCCGTGGCAACGTCAGCGACAGAACTCGGAAAATCGAGATCCGAAAACGGGTAACTCCGAAACGGGTTATTCCGAAACCACTGCCCCTGGCCACGTCAGCGAATGGCAGCCAGCGAGCTGGCAGGAGTGCGTGAGAGCGCAGGAGAAGGCCAACGGAATGCTGCGACGGGGGGAGCTGCATGCGAAGTTAGTGGCAGTGGCAGCTAAATCGGTGGGAAAGAGTTTGGGCAGATGGACAAAGGGAGGCTACACCGTTGAATATCGGGGGACTCAGGCAGCGAGCACCGAAAATAGCAGAAGTGCGCATGAAAATTCGGGTAGCAGAATGGCTAGGCTCAGGAAATGCAAGAGAATTTCACGTAGGAGCAGTGAGAAGGAGTCGAAAACGACACCGGCTTCATTAGAGCAGTGCAAAGCAGCGCAGGGGGTGAACAGGTCGGCGCAGGAAAATTCGGGCACCAAGCCGGGTAACCTTGGACGTGTGCGGGTGCAGGTGGGTGGTCGGCAGCAGAGAGGCAATAGTTCCTGTGGCTGCGCCGAGAAATCGAGATCCCAGACTGGCTGCCACCTGGGCGACAGGTCGGCAAGATATGGAACCAAAACCCCAAGCGGCTAGGCCAAAAGGCGCCGACCACGCGCCGGGCACGTGCTATACCCTCGACGCTCTTACTACCTGCTACTTTATATATACTGACTAGCATCTGAGCCCGTCGTCCCGACGGGCGGACCACCCCCGTGGCCACGTCTGCGACAGGTCTCGGAAAATCGAGATCCGAAACCAAAGAAACCAATGCCCTGAAACCACGCGCTAAACCCTCGCGCTACTTTATATAATAAGATTATCTAATATTAGTCGGCAGAGCCAACTAATATTAGTCGGATTTGTACTGCCTGTACTTCGGGGGCGTTTCTCCTTTTCTTCATTTCTTTCTTCTCGCGGCAATGAGCTTTCATTCTTCTCGCAGATTCTTACCATATCGCAGCTTCGTAGATTGCCTAGGCAACGCGCGTTAGATTAGTTTCGTTTCTATTTGTGCGTGACAGCGATATGCTACCGCCGAAGCCCAGGGCGGTCAAGCGCGGTAGAACGCTTCAGAGCCAACTGAACGACTGTGTAATGCAGCAACACAACTGCACATTGTGGAAGCCGGAGGTGCTGGTAGCCCACCTAAACCGGGACAAGTTCACCTACCACGACGTGTTCAACGTGGCCCTCAGTGAGAGCCTAGGCACTCTCGGGGCTTGCGTGTTGTTTTGCAAGCGGTGTAATAACCGATACTCCGCCTCGAACCTCCACCAGACAACCAAGCAGCACAAGGAATCTTGCACGGTTGCTAGGACCAGCAGGACGGAGGATGGCCCCAACTTGATCATCATGGATGGGGCAGATGGGGCTTCCCCCTCCAAGGACATGAGGTCTAGGACAGCTGGGAATTCCCCCTATAAGAACACACAAACACAAAAATACTAACACACACACTAACACATACATACAAACACACACAGAAAAACACACACACTAACACACTTACAAACGCACACACACATACAATGATACAGATTAACACACATACAAACACACACAAAACACATACACACATACAAACGCGCGCACACACACACACAAGCACATACAAACACACACTCACACATACACATACACACGCGCGTGCACACACACACACACACAAACACAAACAATGATACAAACACACACAAACGCACATACCAACGCGCACAAACACAAACACAAACACATACAATGATACAATCACACACACAAATACATACAGACAAACGCGCATAAACAAAAACAAACAAAAAAACACATACAAACGCACACAAATACAAATGCACAACCAAACACACACAGCTCCTGATCACCCTTCCACCACCACTCTACAATCTCGTGGAGCAAACTATGAGCAGCAGATTTCCCCTTCAATGTATTGAGGGCATGTCCCATAGATGAACATAAAGGGCAGCTACTTCAAAAAAAAACTAAATTTGCATTATTAACTTTCTATCACCACTAAAATTAGAGCTAGTGCACCTTGGAGCTGCCCAGAAGCTGATGCTTGTAGCTTTCTATAGTCTATAGTGATTTAGACACAGCTTTGCTACACTACCTCTTTTGCCTAAGCTTACAATCCTCAGCCACAATGTTGATTGTGCATTTGGTCACGGGCCTGTTGATATGATAGTTCCGCTTTTCCGGTTCCGCGTTGCAAATGCTTTGTTTTATTTTTGTAAGCATCCTGATTGGCTCCCAACAAAATCCGGCTCCATTAAAGGCTTAGTTACTTAACAACATATTTGGTATTTTTTTCAACAAAACTGATTTGGACGACTAAATCTGACTAATATTGAACTATTATTAGTTTAATGTTATATAATATTATATTACCGGTATATATATATTAGTTTTTCCCAAGAATATTAGTTGCCGATCCCTACTTATGGCCCAGGACCCTCATGGACCCCTTGGACAACTCCTGCGTCCAATCGGGCAACTTTGGGAGGACCCAAGGCTTTTCACCCCCAATTACAGGCTCAAACTCACACATTAAAGGCCTACTCAGCCAAGACTCCAGCCCATCGGGCGGGCCTGGGCGCCGGGTGCTCTACTTCCGCCGCCGCTCAGTGAAGAAGTGCCATAAAGTGGTACCAGCAAAAATAGGACTACGGTCGCCAATCTTGACCCACGGTCTTATGCCGCTAGTAAACATTAAGGGGACCCTGTTGCATCACCTCTACTCCTGTCGGTCCCCATATTTTCGTGTCGCATCCAAAACGAGCATTCCCGCAACTGCCCTCGCAGCCCAGCCGAAATCCCCAAACTCAGCAAACTGCATGCTACTCCGAGCTGGCAACGAGCAACAGGCACTATGATTAGCACCATATCAAAGCTCCCAAGCCAGTGCCGCGCTCCGCGGGGGCCTCCTCGCTCCAAATCGGAGTTAGTCCTCGTATATGCCAGGTAGGGCTGAAAGAGGCACCACGATGACAAATGTTGCCTTAAATACTAGCAAATAGCCATTCGGAATACGCAGCAGCAAAGCAGCTCGGCAAAAGTTGACGCGTGTGCGCGTCTCGGACCTATTTGATGTCCGAGGTTGCCTCAACGAAAGGCAGGCCCAAGCCTCAACCGCCCCAACTGACACCGACCTGAAAGCTACACAACTAGTCGAAATCTGCACCGCTCGATAAATTAGACAGTTGTATGCGATCGAATTTGCATGCGCTTCCATTGGTTTTATATAAACTTGATTTTTCCCTGGGGTCGAAATCTCTCCGAACCGCACTACTGTGGTGGACCCGGACCCCGCTCGATGTGCCAGTCAGCTAGCCAGTCGATTAATGAAGTACCCTAGGGGGGGGGGGGGCTTAGGGCTGTGTGGTAGCGTAGACAGATCTGTGATAACGGTTGGATTCGGGCGGGCGAACAACAATCCCGGGAATAACCAGCGCAAATGAAGAAGCAGGGGAAAGTGAAAGAACGAAGGCGGCAGAACAAAGTAGGGGACAGTGCTAACAAAGCGCAAAACAAAACCGAGGCGTAGAATACCTGCCCTTATAGCTCGTCAGATTCAGACCGTCCGAGCATGCAAACTGCCTTGGGTAGTTGCGAACCTTTTCCACCTTCGCAGGAGTCTTTATACTTGCCCATGCCTCCCCTTGTGCCAAGAGTAAATTAAGGACGATGATAACGATAACGATAAAGACCGTCGATTAAAGAATGCCGAAGATGAATGGTTAGTCTTTTCATTTACTTACATTAATTATATGGTGAACTGGAAGGGGAACGTCAGGATTGCTTATCTGCCTCGATAGTAGGGAACGTCCGGGATTCCTTTCCGCCTCGATAGTAGGGAAAGGTCTCAATTCCTTTCACGCATAGGCGTGGAGAGGGAATTACCGGTCAGTCGGGATATTTGACACCGCCTCATACTAACAAACTCTAATACAAACTGCGAATAGTTACACTAAATGTTACACGAAACAAGTTGCGTAACTTTAGCGCAATTGACGAAAAAAGTCACGATGAGCACTGAAACCTAGTAGTCTGGTTGTCACACTGCTTTTTTTTTGGTCGAATTAGCTTATGCTTTTGGTCCAATTGTGCTCCGATTTGGTGGGGACCAAAAGCGGACCAAAAACAAGAACGAAAAGCAAAATCAGGTTAATCAGACAATTTTTGATCCGATTTTGCTTTCGATTTTTCCTTCGATCGCAAACTAGACAATGGTGTAAAACTGTTTTTTTCAAGTCTGAAATGCTTTTGTACTGAATACAATTATTTAACAGCCCCCTGAGCGCAGATGCCTTCAAAAACTGCACACTGTAAAAAAAGCGCTCTTGCCTTTGAAAATTTTGCCAACGCACAATTGTTCTTAATTGTGCGTTTTGTTGCAGGACCTGCAGGACCTGCAGGGTGCTGGAGCTGGAGGGAGCTGGGAGCAGGGAGCAGGGAGCTGCCTGGAGCCGGGAGCTACATGGAGCTGGACAGGGAGACTGGATAGTGGAAAAAGTACAGATCTGGGAACCTCTGCTACAGGGTTGTCCAAACGGACCCAGGAGTTGCTTCCTGGGACGCACCCAAATGGTAGGTTGCGTCCAGGACGCAGCCAATTTCGTAGGTTGCGTCCTGGGACGCAGTAAAGTTTGAAGGTTGCGTCCCAAAAAATTCCTCTTTCCCCCTCCCACAGCAAACAGCAGCTTGATGCGTCCTCCACTGCGTCTCAATTTTCTCCATGCTTGATGCGTCCCACTGCATCCCACTGCATCCCACTGCATCCCACGTGTCTCAATTTTTCTCATGCTTGATGCGTCCCGGCAGCAGCAGCAGCAGTAGCGGGCTTGTAACAAAAAATTCATCCAGCCTTCGCTGCTTGGTCGGAGCATTGGCGTGCCGCTAGATTGCATTTTGACGTTCGAATATTTTTGGAGAGATCGACCAGAATAAATCATAACATCAAAAATATAGCTTAGACTAGGGTGCTGTTTGAACCCCGCTCATTCCACTCAGGGCCTGGGGGGTTTTTTAGTGTGGGGATTTAGTGGGGATTTGTAGTTGGGGATTTTTAGGTTCCGAGCCATTTCAAATTATGTGGCTGAGAGATCCTTTCGTCCTGCACCACCAACTGAGACGATCTCGAGCCGACGCATCAGACGCATTGGGCGCATTGGACGCATGAGAACGCAGGGTAATGAATGACGCAACCAACTTCCGAAAACCTGCGTCCCGGACGCAACCAATCTATGAGGCTGCGTCCGGGACGCAACCGACCCTGCCAAGTTGCGTCCTTGGGACGCAACGGCCCTCCCCATGTTGCGTCCTGGGACGCAAGACGTGCGTCTTGGACTACCCTGCTCTGCTAACAATCTTACACGACCAAGTCGCCAATAATAAAATAAATTCAAGTCTTGCTAGAGGATGTGGCCAGTCTCAATCAGGGAATAATGTAACAATTCGCCTTTCTGGGAACATCTAATGAAATTACCAAGTGGAATAATGTAACCAATGTAAATTCAACCACAAAAGACTGCTACCTAGGAAACACGACGATTCATGAAGCCATTTAATAAGCGATAAATCTCGTTCTGGGTCACCTCACGAGTAGAGGCCGAGGTGCCAACAACACGCAAAAAAAAAAACAGTCTAGCCACCTAGCTGGGGGGGGCAGCAATTTATCTAACACGTTCTTTCTCAATTGCAGTTATTTCGGACAACATCTCACCACAATATCAGCTGCGACTGTGCCACACCCGTTGTAAAAATGGTAAGACTTAGAAGCAAAAATAAATTAAGAATTCGATCGAAAAGAAATGAGTGCAAAACAAAAAGATACGCGAAAAGATAATAAACAGAATACAATATTATGAAGTTCCCTAGAAAAAATCCGGGTCCGAATACCTCCCCCCCCACCCCTATTGGATTTGTTCTATGTAGCTTTTGTTTTGTACATTTTGTCAATTGTCAGCGCTTAAGCGCTCAAACGTCAACTTGGTTCAGCGCTTCGTAGTGCAAAAAGCGCAAAAGTGGGGTGTTAAAAAACTGCTCGAAGCCGGCGCGCATGCCGGGGCTCAAGAAGCGTGCGCGAAATTGCGCTTTGTGTACCCCTGGCGACACCTAGATTTGGGTAAAAATTTTAAAATCGCCCAAAAACCCAAATCGACCCAACGACAAAAATCTGGAACCACAATCGTCCGGGAAAAAGCAGTGTGACCGACCCCTGTCTTAGCACTTGGCGCGACGTCCGTGGGAAGAAAATATCACCGTAACCCGAGCAGAGGGCCCTCGAAAATCCGTCGGGGGCGGGGTCACACTAGACACACACCATCTTTTGAGGTGGTCACACTTATACATGGTACTTCTCTCGGTCCTACGTCATCAGTCCTGGCCAATGAACGTACGAATGAATTCATCACCATACCTCCTCAATTCTCTAACAATTCCACCACAGGCCTACAATGTGCCTGGCCTACAACACTAACGCAGGAACCACACCACTGCTACTACGCCCCTCAAAGTTGGCCGGCACTGGCTTGCTGAGATGAAGCTTTAATTTTTCAAGCATATTTCCACTCCTCTAATACTTCAAGCTGATCCTCACTTCGCGCCTGCCTCCAAGCGCGAAATCCTTCATAGGACTCTTCCACCACCCCTGCTTCCGGATACACCTAGCGCAACCCATATAATATATACTCAAAATCAATAATTCCCTCGACGCTCCCCCACCACCCCTACCTACCGCTTTACCGATTAATTTCGATCCCCAGGGCCCCTCTCTCTTCCTTAATATCCGCATTGCCTCCTTCCGTGGTTGTAATACCCAAATAGCTGTTGGTCGAGAGTCGTTCGTGTTGTGTGTGTGTGTGTGTTTTCCTAACACCCAAAAATTCCAACGCGCATGCCCAACAGACATTAGACACAAGAGCTGCGCATGTACGCTGAGCATCTGCCTCGCATGGAGTCGAATGATGACGTGGAGCAAGCCGCGCAGAGAGCGGCTGTTGCACTAAGGAACCCTGCGGAAAATGTGCACTTGCCGACGTCCAAAGACAAGACTCGTTTTATTGCCCGTAAGTCTCTCTTCTCACCCTCTAGCGCATCCTTTCGTCCCTCCCCATCATCTCCTGCCCTTTCTCGATTCTGTGGCGGATGCTAACTCGATAGGTCAAACAAACTCTAGCCATCCGAAAGCACACATCGGACTCTACTCCGACTTCATCTCAACATCCAACACCACGCAGTTAATCCAACATGTAACGGAGCTTCGCTGAGCTAGCGAGGCTAAAGGTGCGTCTTACTTTAGCCTCCGGACAAGGTGCACTGTACGGTCAAGACTGCAGAGGCTGTTCTATACCATAGTCCGCGGCGGTAGTTTAGTTTCTCATAGGGGCGACACCCCATAGGTCGTCACTGCTACTGCAGTGGCCTGCAATTCTCCTTCTCTCCCTAGCTTATGTTTTCGGAAAAAATCTGGAAATCTGATCGAAATATTCTAATCGGTGGTAGGCCCCAAGGTGGTAGGCGCTTACCCGTGGAATGTTCGACGCGTACACCCATTGCCCCCGCTCCCGCGCCTCCCTGCGTCCCCTCCCCGCTTGCCCTCCTCGAATCTACAGACAGGGTATTAGGAGTTGTCCACCTTGAGAATTCTGATCAAATAGACCAGCGGGGAGTACCTTGTATTCCCTTGTCTTCCCTCGGGATTGTGCCTAACAATTTTTGGGAGAAAGAATAACCAAAGGGCCACCGTCCCTTAGTGCATTAATGACGAGTTTGACTGGCAGGGGATTACACCTCGAGTCAGTGAGTTGAACTCAGGTCTACCTCAACTCAGGGGATTGGGAAGCCGAGCCAGGGGTGTTAAGCAGCATTTCTCCTCTGAAGTTTGCCAATGACTGTCCATGTATACAAATGTTTCGATAGTGTGTCCCATACTTTTACCCAGACTTTCCCTCATTAGACACCAGTTTTCCAACATTGGCCACAGTCCCCGGGAAGCTGTGCGGTTGGAAGTCCTGGGTAAATAGATAAGTGTGTGGGTCAGGTTGCCTAGGATATTGAAAGCAAAGAAAGTAATATTGCCAGTCGACGTGGCTGCATGAAGCTGGACCGGAGGGGTCCTTGGACAACAGTTGTTTACAAATCTCTTAAAACTCTCAGCTCTGGATGCACAACTGGTCGAGAATTCCTAGATTGAAGAGAAGTACAAAGCGATGTCCTTCCCCAAGTGCACTAACGTGTTTCTTTTCAATTAGCCCCTCTTAGAAATCTGGACCAGGTCACTATCCTGAGTACTTGTATGGGCTATGCTGGGGATGACTTGATCAGAAATATGATGAATTGAGAGCGTGAGTGCTGGATCACTGTGGACAAAGCACAGCTCTCTTTCAGCTACGAAGCAGCAGCTTCCAGCACTCCCGCTATGGCTATTCACTAAACCATGCAACCTCGTCACCTTGAACTGACACAGTTCAGCGTTTCAGAACTGCTAAATCTTAGGGCTATCCCGGCTAGCTTGAATGCCTGAACTGCTGCTTGAACGCTGCTACCTGTACCTATCATCAACCAGATCAAGACAGTTGGGTATATCGCAATTTAGCTTATATATCATACCATATAATATCCCGCCTGGCAAGCGAAGTTCACCATTAATCAAATTCGGGATGGGATGCATGTTGCATCCATAAGTACAATCTGATACTCCCCCAAGACCGCCGTTGTCACACATATTATATATAGGGTCCACTATCGATATTTGGAACAACGATATCGTCTGGTCTACGAAGACACGCAACCCTTACGTGCTGATCATCGACACTAAGATTCACTATCCCGTCTCCAGCGCCTACGATACGTGCCGTCCGCCAGTCTCCAAGCATAAGCTATGAGTAAGTGGAGAGGGCCATTAGTACGAACAGTCTGCCCTGAAGTGGATGACTATGGACGTCTGAACCGATGGATGATCAGCGTAGATGTGACGGATGTGACAAGACCTCACACACGAGGGGCGAATGGGTGCCTATTTCTCGATGCTTGTAAAGTCTGTGGAGTGGAACACTAAGACGTAGTGGTGATCATGTTGGCTGTTAAGATAAAGAGGTGGATAAGGGTCCGGAATTCGGGTGGAGTAGGAGCTGGCGGTGGATAAGCGGAGGGATAAGATGTGCCGAGCCCCGGGATACACAGGGGAGGGGTGAGGTTGTGTTGGGGGGAGGTCTGTATAAGAGGTGTCCTGATTCGGTGAGTGCCCGATTGCACAGAATGTGGGGTTATGTAGTGCCATTGGAGGTCTAACATTGCGAGGCACGCGCGACATATCATGTTGTCAGGCTTTATTTTAAAAGGCGATGTGCAGAGAACCCTCACCAAAAATGTTAACCAGCCTCCATACTCTGCATAATCAATCAAGAAGATCTCCACCCTTATCCAATGTTCCCATCCCCGATCCAATGCTCGTCCACAGCGATCGCATGAAGCCCGAGCACCATCAATTTCCCAACCACCCACCACATCCATACCACCATCATAAGTGTTCCTCCAGAGCCTATCACCATCAACCACTGCACCTACCAGGTCCACAACCCCTGCCTTCTCCTTACCTACCTTCCACCCTCGCCTCCCCTCCCCTCCTTCCCTATACCCCACCACTCAATCCTGTGCCTTATCCCCCTCCAGCGTCACGGCTTGGACAGAGCCAAGCAACGCTTGGTGGTCGCCACCTCACGCATTCTCATCGCTATAACCCACTACTATCTCCCCAGCCGACTAGCACGCCAGGTTAAGAATCACCAGAACCAACTGCACCCACCAAATATTATAATAGGCCACTTAAACTAACCTTTCTGTTGTCAAAAAATGTTTTATTTTCCGAAACAGCCCAAGTCCCCGGGCGCTTAATAATTATATTTGAAACTTTTATTTTAAACCACATTCCAATTCCCATTCCCCCTGATCCACATGCTAGCCCATTTGTCTCCACTACTGTGGTATCAAGCCACCAACAACCGCTATCCAACATCCCCCCCCCGACCAACCACACAACTCCTCGCATATGCTTCCCAAAGCATCCCTACTTATCCATCTAGCCCCACTTTCCCGTCAGCCTCCTCAACAACTGCCAAAACCGCCTCCAATGTTTCCACCGCCCTATCCACTGTACGGTCCCCCTATGTCCTCTCAGCTACTCCCCAAACACACAGCCACAGACTCCCACTCAAAGAGACCGCCAACCGTTACGATTTGTCGCCCCCTGACCCTAACTGCTTATCCCCGGATTAACCTTCGAGCTCATACTCCCCTAACAATAGCCACCCAAACACCCCCCACCAACCACAAGAGCCGGACCTCCACCATGACATCCCACCTGATCAACTGCTA